>JAJHUR010114503.1:1196-12786 GCA_027495735.1 Lutjanus campechanus | reverse complement strand
AAGAGACAGGTGTGTGTGTGTGTGTGTGTGTGTGTGTGTGTGTGTGTGTTGGGCTCTTCAGAAGTCATACATCACTGACGCTGACAGTGTGTAGAATGGGCCGTCAGATGCCCTGGCGCTCGTTCGCCGTGCTCTGCTCTCCGAGCTTTCTCCTGCGCAGACATGACAGAGTCAGAGGACACTGCCCACAGCTATACCACCTCATCTGTCACGCTGGAAAACTGAAGAAGCAATTACTCATCTCGCAAATAATATCAATTATAGCAGAAGTCATTTTCACTAACCGGCTGAGATAATGGAAATTCCTGATGTCAGGAGGCTGGAAATTAAACTGTGGTAACAAACAAGGCAGCTGGCACCCACAAAACTCTGATCGAGCACAAGCACTTTCTAGTGTTTCATGGGAAAACCTTTACATGACCTTGTTGTAAAAACTACGGTGGCCTTAGGGCTGATTATTATTTATCTTTGCCCACAGAGAAACATAGTTCAGGGCTGCAGAGGGTGTAATTATTAGGGGTAACCTAGGAGATATGAAACATTGTGGGACATGCATTGAACTTTGAATACAATGGAACACAGTAAAGTTGCAGACACAGTGACTATAACGTGCTGATGCTCACTCATTCATTACAGTTGCATCTTTTTTTTGTGTGTGTTACTGTCTTGCATTTTCCTCTCTTTTTCACTGCGGTACAGACTGATATTTTCCCTTCAGCTGCAATCCTGCTCGACTAGAGCTGCAACCAATGATTATTTTCATCGTCGATTAATCAGTCGATTATTTTCTCGATTAACTGATTAAAGGTATAGTTAGCGATATAATCCGACTCACTTTTAGTCAAAATAGTAGTAGGTTGCGTAGCGTGCGCAGTTAGAGTAAGAGAGAAAGAGATGGTATATCAGGTGCAGATATTTTGCATTCGCCATGGCTGAAAAACAGCCCAAGAGAAAATGGTCAGAGGAGCATAAATAAAAAAAAAAAAAAACGGAATAAAAACGGACGCAGAGGTCGCCGTGTTTCTGCTGGACAGGTGAGCAACATTAGCTTTGCGGTGCTTCAACAGTAACAGCTGTTACAGAGTAACAGCCGTCTATTTATAATAGCTGTGGAGTTGTGGGTACAGTTGTCTGACGGGTCAGCTAACCTTAGCTTTGCGGCTTAGCAGTGTGCTAACTCACAACTTGGCTATTTCAGCTGCTTTACTGTGCTTTAGTTTCTACGGCCGTTTCCATGACAATGCGCGTCCATGAACTTAGGGGGTAGAGCCCGGGGTGGAGTATGAAGGGAGGGGTGGGTCTGTATTCGTTTACACTTCAAATATCAACAACCTCTCTACTCGTTTTCTCCCACATCGCTAACTACACCTTTAATAGTTGTTTCTTTTTAAATGTCAGAAAATGGATTAAAATGTTGATTTGTGTTTCCCAAAACCTAAATTTGACTCACAGTTCGAAAAAAAAAATCAGTTCACTGTGATAAAGGAATAAAGAAACCAGAAGATTTTTTCCTTAAAAAAATGACTCAAACCGATAAAACCACCAGAATAATCGGTGATTAATTTAAATAATCGATTAATTGTTGCAGCTCTATAGTCAACACTATGTTTGCTCACTGTACAGCCCTGTCTCCTCAAAATTATGTTTATATACGACTGATCTGTATACTTGCCAACCTTGACACCTGAAAAATAAGGATAATTTTGAAACTATAGTGGGGTAGAAAATCTGAGTTTCACTTTCACTTTGCATTCTGGTGACTTCTGAAGAATGAAAATTACTCACAAATGACAATTATCAGGAAAACACAATAGCACCGCAGACTTTAGCCGAGTAGTTCAGTGTGAAATTTGATTACAATAACCTAGAAAATGACTATTTTACCTTTTTTTTTCTGAGGATATATTTATTTTAGGCTGCTCTTACAGAAAATGTGTCCCTTCTTTTGACATCTCTCTGTAAGAAAAAAGTTGTGGAAAAGAAAAAGCTTATTTTCATGGCCTGTTAATCTTAATCTTAAAATTCCAAGTCCAAGATGACGTCCTCAAATGTCTTGTTTTGTCCACAACCCAAAGATGTTCACTTTACTCTCAGAGGAGTAAAGAAACGAGAAAATATTCACATTTAAGAAGCTGAAATCAGCGAATTTTTTCCTTTTTTTTTCTTTGAAAAAATTAAATCGATTATCAAAATAGTTGATGATTAATTTAATAATCAATTAATCCATTAATCATTGCAGCTGTAGTCAAGATTACCTAAGGTAATGCAGACTGGTTGTAAAATGATCAGTAACATTAATTTATGCAAAATTCAGTCTAACTAAGATTTATTAGTAAAGTCCATTTGTGAACTGGATTGTGATGGTTTGTCATTTTTAAAAAAGTGGGGCCCTGAAAATTTTTTTTTTTATTTTTTATTAATTTTTTATTGTTATTGTTACACATGATCTGCCGTGTAAAGGACGCTCGGAGACGGATACAGAAGACAGAGATGCGGGAGCGGGGTGAAAACGACACTTGTGAATCATCACATACTTACCATGAAATTTGGGGCTAATTTGCAGCTAATTCCTGAGAGATTTCAAGTATGTTACTTGGTAATTTACATGAAATTATGAGACCCGGAAACTGAAGCGTTACTGATTCTTCCATAGAAAGAAAGTAGTTCTTACATGAAACTGCTCACGAGGTCTGTGGATTATCTTGAGTCACCAGGTCATGATTTCTGGAAAGAGACGTTGCTGTTGAGTTTTTTTTTTCAAAAAACAGAAATTTCAGCGCTTAGAGCTCCACAAGCCCAGTCCCACAATATTGGAGACAAGGCAGACATCTCTAGGGCTGATATCTCCAAAACTCTGCAACTCACAGCAAAACTATCTAGACAGATAAACAGCTCTACAGGTCAGAGGAAAAACATGAACTGTCCCTTTAAGGCAATTTCGGTCTAAGCGATGGAGGACAAAATCCATGGTGCTCATTCTGTGGAAAAATCCATCACTCACAGTGAAATAGTTTTAAGAAGAGATGTCTTTGCAGTCAGTATGGACAGAAGAAATGATTACAGCCTGCTGGGGTTTTTTTTTTAAAGTAAAAATTTAAATTTTTTGTTTTTTAACAACAACAGTTGGGTTTGCTGCTGTGTGATATCACAGCTTCTCTGTCAGATGTGAAAAGTGTGAGGAAATATACCTGCACAACACAGTACAGGTGTCTGTCATGACAGCATTCAGATGACTTATCCATTATGGTGCTTTTCCAACCACAGTTTATAACTTTATAAAGTTCCATAAAGACTTTAATGGATGTGTCTTTTTTAACCGGATTGTTTTAGCAGCTACTTGAAAAGAAGAAAAATAAGCTTAGTGACGAGCAAACTGACTGGATTGTTTGCTTTAGGTGTACTTTAATAAAGAGCCACTTTCAGATTTTTAACATTCTCTCACCTTGTCAGAGCACATGCACGAGTCCTTCTCAAACACAGAGCCTATTATAAAAAAATGCAATCAGTTTGGTTTGGCCTCCTGCCAGCAGGCAGCTCGTCAGGCTGAATTTTTCCACTGCGTTCCCGTCCGTGTCTTTACACATCTGTCCACTGGCTAGTGCTGTTGCTGCTCTGACGGAGCTGCCTCTCTCTCTGTGTGTGTGTCTGCCATCCACAGCAGAACGTTTTCATCTTCAGACATTTGTCATCACTACACAAGAAAAAGTCAGACGTCTTTCAGACGCTTTCTTGTGAAATACTGGATCATTTCCTGTCACCATTGTTCTACATGTGGAACAAACTGAAACTGAAGAGCATCTGAAGCTCCCTCTGGGGTCAAAAAGCTCTGGAATAGCCTCAAGGGGTCTTTTGAGGAGTATAATGAAAAACAAAGATATTGTTGTTGTTTACTCATTATTAACTTTATTTATTGATTTTTATGAAGCCACATGTGGCTCTTTAGCTCCTCTCCAGTGGCTCCTTGTGGCTTTGGCAAAAGGTTATATGGAAAACATTATACTGAATACATGAATAATGGTTACTTTTAAAAAAAAAAAAGAAGAAGAAGAAGAAGCTGAGACAAGTCAACATTTCATCATACTGCAATGGATTTTTGAGTTTTGATCCCAATTCAAACTCTCTCGTCTTTAGATAAACTTAAATCTTTGGGTTTTAGAAACCTCAAAATACTGTATTTTAAAAAAAAATGATTGAGTAAATTCAAACAAGTGAAACTGAATGATGGTTAAATTTTTTATATTTTCAATTAAAACCATTTAATTTTCAGGCACCACAAAATAATGACAAATCAGGGTCACAGCTGTGACCAAATTTTGAAATACAATTTTTTAAAAAGTTTATTTCAAAACCTAAGAGATTGAGTTGGTCTCAAAACTACGACATACGTTTGCGAACAGTAAAACATACAGTATGTAGCCTATACACTCCCCTTTTCCCCCCTTTCCTCTAAATTTTGATTTTGGTCTTCTTGAGGTTGCAGACCACTGTGTTAGGGGAGGATTGTGGTCATGGGTAAAAGCCTGTGAACTGTTGCTAGGAGACAGGATGATATTTCGGATGTCAAAGTCCGACACTGTATGTCCAACCATCCACAAAAACATCCTTTCTGAAAGGCCCTGTAACAATGTCACATTGAGTACGTCCAGTTCTACAGTACCTTGTGTTCTTAGGATTTTAAAGGGATAGTTGTTTTTGTTTTTTTTTAAGGATTGTATGCGGTACCTCAGGTGAAGTAGTGACAAAATATTCAAAATATAGTGTACACTTAAAATGATACTGATGTTTTTTCAGTTGCTAAAATACATTTTGCTGCTGACCCTGTCCACAGCAGTACATTGCTTAACTTCCTACACCAGTACTCCTGCTGCTTCTCCAAACTGGGGTGCGTTGACCGCCATCTACTGTAGATAACACACCGACACCAACCACACTTTTAAAAAAATCAAACTATCCCTTTAATAATACAATGTGAAGTATTTAATTTTGATCAAAGTTTCTTTCAAATAAAAGTTTTATATTTCTTATAATTAAAATGCCACAGAGACCAGAAGTACTGCTGAGATTAGTTTCCCCCTGCCAGTGAGTTCAAAGATCTCTAACAGCGTAGGAACAAATTTTCAAGTAGACATTATTTTTGATAAATCAACCTCATTTTTAAAATCAGAAGTACAATACTGGCGTAAAAATCTCCTTATATGTGGCAGTAACTGTAGCAAATAGTATTACCATCTCATGGTTGTATGCCTCCGCCAACCAGTCAAGTTGCATCAAGTTTACATCAAGTCTATATGTGAGTCTATCCAGACTCTTGTAGTGTATATAGTGAAGAGTCTGAAGGAATCTAATCAACTGTATTAAGTGTATTTTTCTCAGCAAAATGAAAGTTATGTCACTATACTGACATGTTCATCTATTAGCCAGCCACAACTGTTGCTGGTGTGGAGACAACACGCACAACACTTGCTTGGTCCCTTTTGTGGTGCAGGAAATCGAAGGCCCAAGAATCAGTTTCACACAAAAGTCAAATTCTGCACAAACATTTCACTTCTGTATTGATGTATTTGAAGATCATGTAAAGAAACAGTAAATATGTGTTCATCACACCACAGGAACGTGAGTTATTAGCCACCCAGCCAAATTTGGACTGAGAGAGTCGCTGACGGTACATTGGTAACTGACTGTTAGCGAGGGGGAGGTGCTATTGTTCGTGTCGGTTCGTTGGGGGGCCCTGCCTCTGGCAGTTTAACGGTCTAACTCCACAATTCAGTTCTACATGGTGCTCACCTTTTCACGTGTTTTCAGCAACTATTTTCTAACATGTAGATCTGTTTAGAATAAAAGCTTTAAAGAAATCACTGCAGAGGTTTTAAGCATGTGCAGTAATTTTCTTTGAAACTCTAACAGTTGAGTCATAAAAACCACAGCTATATTGGCCTTGGTTCATGCGAAATCAACCTCAAACCACCAATGCTGTCATTTTTCTTACAGCATCTTACAGCTTTACTGTGTAAAGCCTGGACGCAAGGAAGATTAGCAACTGCTGTTGCAGAAGCTAATGGGAATCTGAATAAAGAATAAAAGAACGGACATGCACATGAAGAAGAAAAATGGAAAAACATGTTGAAAAAGACTAACTTTCATGTTTTTGTTGAAACTTTAACCACTGATACGTTTATGAAGAACATAAAGAAGCCTGAGTATTTCAGGATCAGATGTTCTGACGCTGGCAGGTCCAGCTGAAGTGTGTTCAGTCTGTGATCCTTCTGAACACAAAGACTCAATCCAGAGTTATTAAAGCTTCTGGTTGCCACGCACATCTGCCTGTTTAGCTCTAAAAGCATCTCAAATGAAGACTAAGTGATCTTATAATACACCCTGCATGTTTTCATTCGGGCTCCTGACAAGCTGTCATAATTAGACGGCTGCAACAAGAAGCAGGCAGCTCTTCAGGCGCTCGACTCAATAAAAGAGCTTCTCCATCTTCCTGTGAGACGTCTCTTCTCCTGGGACGCTTTGGAGGCCCGGCTCTTGTCATTTCACCAGCTCTTTGATGATAAATGAGAGAGATAATGTGTATTAAGCATGTCCAGTTCCTCAGAAAGCTCTGTGTAAGTAGCCTTACTGGATAAAGGGTGTTCCTGCTCTTCATCAAAGCTATTCCCTGTGCAGTGAGCCCCGTCAGAGGGGCCATAAAAACGCTGTCTCTGACTCCTCTGTCCTCTTTCTCTTTTGTTCTCGTTCATTTTATTTTCAACACATCAGAAACCAAAGATACTATATTTATGCAGCAGAATGACATGATGTAGGGCACACTTCTACTTCCATAGTTTGCTCTATTTAATCACAGGAAAAAAGCAGGGGCCAGGGCAGATCTTTCCAGTGTCAAAAAACATGCAGGTTACATGCATTTAAAATGTACACCAGAGTCATGTACGGGTCCGGTTTTGCAAAAGCGCCTGCACCCACAAAGCTGAAAACCAGAACCGACCTGTTACCCGCAATTATTTCCAAGTCAAATTCACACTAGGGATGCACCGATCGACCGGCCAGATACCGGAACCGGACGGTTTTCAGCGTGACCAGCCTTGACCAGTGAGCGGCCAGTCAGTGTCACCTATCCCAATTTTGTGCCCAGCATATTCACACACATGTTCTGCACAATGATCACGTGCGGAGCAAACACACTGACCATAACGTAACAACCACAAAAGAGCTGATCACAGCTACACAGACACATGCTTGCATGAAGTCGGTGTTTGTGAAGACCAGGATAAAGAGGAGACAGACAGTCTATAGGGAGACACAGCAGCTGAGCAGCTGATGATATCGCAGAACAGGTGTAAACTTTCTAGCTCTTCAGGCTAATGTTAGCCAGCAGCAGACTGCTGTTCACAGACTGACAGTTCAAATCTCACCTCCTGTTCTGGCTGAAAAATAAATAACCTGTGTTAACGTGTCTCCTCAAACATTTTCTCATCCAGATTCTGCTTCTGTTTTTCTCACTGTAAAGATTTACTACAGCAAACTGTTGCACTGCGTCAGTCTCTGGTTTGTTTACATCTGCTTTCACATGGGATCGCGTGAAATTGCGTCCCACGAAATCCTGTGAGGTTCCATGAGATCTCACAAGATTGTGTTCCCTCTAGAACATAATCTCAATATAATGATATAATAAGGCTTGGCTGTAACCTGGAGCACTTAAGGAGAAAATATAAAATAGTATTTAATGAATATTTGATAGTTAAGTGTTTTATTATGAATATCCATCCATACCTGTAATATAATGTTTTAGCAGGTCATCTGCTGTGTAACCCCAAGTGCAGGACTCTAATGTAGACAAACCTATATAATTATATTATTAGTTGGGTGAGGTTGTGTTCTAAATAGCAGCACTGAATTGGACTCAAACTTTTAAAAATGACACAATGACAAGTTATCATGAAAGCCATCATAAAAATTTGCTATTTTTTAATGTTGCATAAATGTTGTTTACGTGTGTGTTCATGTCATCCCGTGCTTCAGACTTCTGTGGCATATTGTTGACTTTGGATTTGGATTTTTGGACTTTGTGTTCCTCATTTTTCTCTGGCTGGATTTGTTTGTTTTTGAGTGCAAGTTTTTGTACTTGCCAGCCTTGCAGTTATTTTGCATATCCTGTTGCTTTATTAAAACACATTTTGAGCAGTTTCTGCTTCGCTCTGTCTGCATTTGGGTCCACATCTTGTTTAGTGTTACACTTTGACAGATTTAAGAAAATGCATGACCCTTTCCTTTAACACTTTGATTAAGAAACTGGAATTCACCTTAGTCTGGTTTGATGTAGGTTGGTTGTAGGGATTATACACATTGGGCAGTCATAAATTGGGAGAAATACAGAAAAACAGGGAGAGGGCAATGAAAAACATGGGTCCCCTGGGAAAATTGGGGGTTGGCAAGAATGCATGACAGCCTATGGATGTCTCTCTGCCATCCTCAGTTGCTGATTCCTGCACACACAGCATACAGATCTTTCCACCCTCTAACTCAGCCTGACTCTGAGACCAGGCAGGTAAAGTTTAAAGTTTGAGCCAAAACAGTAAAAAGTCAAAACCAGGCAGGCAGAGGTGTTGAGGCAAACTTATCCAATAGAGGACCAGGCTCAAGAGCAGGAGTCCAGAAGGCAGGCGGGGAGGTGTAACAGGAAAAACTCTGGAATAGCTGAGGCAGAAAAAAATGCTAAGGCAGGCACTTCTGCATTACTGTAATCAAAATAACTGCAGTACGACTAGGCATTAAGTGGAACAGGGTAATGTTGTTTCATGCAGGGGGCCTTTCTCGTGTGGCGACCAGGTGGTTTTGGCATTGTTGTTTGTTGTTTTATTGCATTTTATCCCAAGTCAGTGTTTGATGTTCTCTTACGGCTGTTCTTTTCCTTTTAACGTGACTGAACCCACACTTCTGCTGTGAATTTGAAGTGCTTTTTATTACTTTTATCAACCCTTCGCTCCATGAGACATGAATGCAAACAGACTGCTTTGAATTTTGTGCTGCTTGTCACTCGCACTAATGGACACCAGGCTTAAACAAACTTTCAGAATGTGGTTTTAGTGTAAATGCAAGTTACTTGACTAACAGAATGCAGTGTGTGTACTTTAATGGGAGTTTTTCACCTACGATTAGGTTTGAATATGGCATTCCTCAGGGTAGCTGCCTCGGTCCACTCCTCTTGGTGCTTTTCTATGTACGCAGATGACTGTATATAACATGTCTTATGAAGTGCAGATACAGTCTAAATGAACTAAATGATATGCCGCAAAGTGACCTTGAACTGGGTGGGTAAAAATAAGTTGGTGCTAAATGTACCAAAAACTAAAAATATCATATTTGGCTCATTCCATATGCATTGCGGAATGAGGTGCTTGTACCCCTCTCTATGAAGGGTGTAGCTTTGGAACAGGTCCATGAAGCAAAGCTTTTAGGTGTCACTCTGGATGAAGAGCTGGGGTAGAGCAGTGTTTGTGATAAGGAGATGCACTTATTCCTGATTGATATTTAATCAAACAGGTCATATAAATTATGGGTTTTGTCTCTGTTTGATTATTATTCTGTTGTTTGGTCAAGCTTCAACCTCTGCAGAACAACGCTGCACGCATACCTCTATCCTGGGCGAGTGTGGAAGGCATGCATGATGAAGCACAGTTGCTGCCCTGGTAGCAGCTAATGGAGATCCTACTCACAATAAACACTAAACACCTCCGGGCAAAATAAGGACCATCTACTCTGTGGCGACCCCTAGTCCGGATGCTCATGGGAATTCCAATTAAATCTGCAGGACCTGCAAACAGAGCTGACTAAAATATTACGGAATATTCTATCCCAGGTTTGGTCTCAGGACTAAACTCAAGTGGTAAAATAAACAGAGGCTGCTACCCTCTGTCATTCTCAGCAGTGTTCACTTCTCACATAAAGCAGATGAACATCAAGCAAATGTTAATTACATGCACAAATATAGAAATGACTCAATCCTAGCATTCACAGAAATAATAACTGTCTGCTGCATTGGTGATCATAAAGGTGAAGGTCAACTTTATTGTAACATACAAAGTACAACATACAGTGAGATTCAGTCTCATCATTTAACCCATCCTAGTATTAGGGGCAGTGGGCAGCTGCTGTACAGTGCCCACTGCCAGCACCTTTGTCAGGGGTACTGACTGGAGAATTGACTTAGCATACATGTTTTAATAGCAGGGGAAACCAGAGCATCTGGAGGAAACCCTTGCAAAGCATAAGGAGAACATACATAGTCCACACAGAGAGGCCCTGCCCAAACCCAGGACCTTCTTGCAGTGAGGTCAAAGTGCGAACCACTGTGCCGCCATGCTGCCCTTCATGCACTCTTTATTGATGGTTTTGGCACCCTGTCAAGACTTGATAGAGAAAAACAAAGTACCAATAAAGAACATAGACCAGAGGCAGAGTTTGTTTTTATATCAACAAGTGCTGGTGCTCCACAGCCATCAGTTGTGATAGTATGAGTAAGCCTGACATAGAACTCCTGGCTGTGTCCTTTCCATCTACCAAGAGAAATTCCCCAGCTATTTTTAATTCTTGTCTATCATTCATCCCGAAGCCAACTTGACCACCGCCTATGATCACATCATGGACGCTGTAAACACACTGGAACTGACTTCATCGTATTCCCCCATTTCAACCGCTGGTTCATGGAAAAGTCACTGAAAAGATACCAGCAATACATCATGTGTGCCACACATTTCAACAGGGTTCCTGATAATTGCCATGGTTCAGTCCCGGGCCTCTATAAATCTCTGGCCCTCCAAGAGATCTTGGAACTGCTGATCATAATTTTATTCTCCTTGTACCAGAATACAGGCCAGTTGTGCAGAGAACAGAGAAAGACGTTAACTTTATGAAACAGTGGACTGTGCAAGAAGTAACACTAAACGCGTGTTTTAGGTTTACAATCTGGGAGGTATTTTTAAAACTAGATCAACACAGAGTGGTTAGCAATGTCTCTTCTTATCCTTCTGTGAAGAAAATATCATTGCCACCAAATCAATCACCATTTTTCCAAACAAAAAAACATGGGTCACAAAAGTTCAGGGTAATCTTCAGGTGGCATGGCACGGGATTAAGACCATGTCAGCAGTAAGCTCTGAGAGACTCTAAACCTATCTGTGTGACTGGGAATACTGATGAATCCCCCTTAATGGTTTCAACTCCTTCTACACAAGGTTAGAGAAGAGATCATCTGTAGCCTGGCTGTGGGTGACCACATCACTACCAAGATCAGCACTGTGGTAAAGTGCCTGAAAAGGAAACTAGCCTGAAACACTGTGCAGAACATCTAAAAGGACTTCAGCAGCTATGCCAGAGCTTTCTAGCTACTAGCACAGTCCCACAGATATGGAACACTTCCTCTCCTCCCCATTCCCAAAAAGCGCAACCCCATGGTCCTGAATAATCTCAGACCTATAGTCCTCACCTTCCTCGTCTTCGAGAAGATTACGTAAAATCACATTACCAATGCCACAACCACACAGATGGACCTTCTTCACTTTGCTGCCAGGAGAGGGGTAGACAATGCCAA
>JAJHUR010114500.1:0-24122 GCA_027495735.1 Lutjanus campechanus | reverse complement strand
ATCTGTTGACTAGTTTCTTGAACAATCGATCAGTTGTTGGCAGAGCTTAACCAGAGTACAACCGTGATTTTTCACCATTTCATGACATTTTACGGACCATGGACAAAGATAATAATCGCTAGTTGTTTGGACTGTAAGATGTCGGAAAACAGTTAGAAATGTCAAATGTCTCGTTTTGTCCACAACCCAAAGATATTCAGTTTGCTGTCACAGAGGAGTAAAGAAAACAGAAAATATTCACATTTAAGAAGCTGAAATCTGATCATTATGACTTTCTTTTCCTTAAAACTTCCTCAAGCGGATTAACCAACTATCAAAATAGTTGGCGATTAATTTAATAATCGATAATTGGTAATCGAATAATTTATTAATGTTTGTAGTTCTACACGACACTGCTCACAACAAGGTCTGTACCACCTTGTATTTGCAAGAAGGCAGGCATCTCTGCTGCTGTTATCTCCTAAACTCGACAGCTCATTCCAAAACAATCTAGATGGATAAATAGCGCTTCGATTTTGGAGTGAGCTGCCCCTTTAATTATTTCCCTCGTAACTAAAATTTGCAGCCGTGTTTAATGGCGTGATAGTGAAAGTCTTTGCAGTCGTCCTTTAGACTCTTCTCCGTACAGCCAGAACTCAGCATGTCGGTATCTTAATGTACTCACCCCCAGATAGAGCAAATGTTGAGTGAGAGAATCTTGCCAATCTGGTTCGAATCCAAATTAATTCATCAGCTCGGGGGAGTTCCACTCTCCCATCTTTTACAAGTGTGACCCGCAGACCACCAGCTATGAACCGCAGACCTTCTTGACCTCATTATTTTTACAGCTCCAGATTTCTTGGGTAGAAACCAAGACTTCTTGCAGGGCACGTTTTTATGGCCTCGTATAGGATTGCAAACGATCTCACCTTGTAACATTTTCGGCGGTTTACTGCGGAGTTCTAATGAGTATCGAGGGGATGGCTTTTGCCCACAAAATGAGAGCAAGTCACAGTGTCTCATCACGGTTAGGTAGAGCTATTATGATGTTGAGGTTTAAAGGAAATAGCTTGGTGCTAAATAACTAAGCATTTTAGTCACAAATTGACTCATTGGAACACACAAGAGGGCAGTGGTAGGGTAAATAGTGTTTAATTGCATTAGCTAATCAGTGTAATGCAGGCTTTCCCGAAAACAACAACTAGAGTTAATTCTGAGTGTAGTGCTCATTATGAAATACCAACCAGTTTAGCTCCCACTATAATTGGAATTATTTTCATTTTGGAAAATAGCATGCAAAGGTTGTAATGTAGCAGGAAGGCATTCTTTCACTTTGATATTTTCTTGAATGTTGAATATTCCCTTGTTTGTTTGAACCTTCCTTTCTCTTTTTTTAAAATTTAGTAGCAAGCACAGTAGACTATATTGTAAAAAAATATATATTTTCACAGTTAGATTTGTCCAAAATTCTTCCTACAAGTCAAGGTTTGTCTTGGAATAGCATCCACGCTTTGTGCCTTCACAGAAATACAGCTGCAGGGTCTTTCTGCAGGGCCATGATCCCAAGAGCCAGGAAACGTTGTGTTTTTGTGGATTTTGTGGAAGTGTTGTGTCTCTCCAGAGCAGAAAGACAAATGCAGCATATTTGAAATAAACAAGTACTGTAAAACTTAACAAAAAAAAGCACAACCTAAGAAGAAAATCTCTTTAAAAGGGAGGGGGGTGTAAGAAAATAATGATGACATTGTTCTGTCACAGAGGCAATGTATGATTAACAGCCAAATGCTAATTTACTGTGTTGGAGTAATTGCAGATATGTTGGGGGGGAAAAGGAGCAGATGTTTGTTTCAGATTAATCCTGTTGATATTAAAAGGAACAAATACTTTATAGATAAGAGTAGTGCCCCGCAGCTCAGTAATAAGTTCTTTTGGCTTGTCTGCATACATTCATCAATGTAGAATCCTCTTATCTGGGGTTGCACTTGTATTATTCTTCCTTACAAATTGTTTTAGTAAAGTCTGACTTGTTTTTTGCTTGAAGACATTAATAAAGAGCTTGACAAAAATGTCCAAAAAAAAAGAAGAAAGAAAAGGAAAGACAGATTTTTTCTCAGCAGAGAAAATAAATTGCATCAGATTCCTGTTCAACAGCAGGCATCTGTGGGCCATTGTAAGAATCTGGGTTAAATCTGGTTTGGGTTTATTACATGCTGCAGTAGGTCAGATTTTTTTTAACAGAATCCACATCAATCTGAGTCCGAATTTTTTGAGCTCTATCGAAATTCCTCCAGAACAAAACCCCTGCACCGTTTTCGTGCGAGAGCTTTGCCAATTTGAAATGGCTTAAAGGCTTGAAGCCATGGCTTTGAGAAACAAAAACAGATCAATAGAGGTGATCCTGGTGAAATCCGACTTTGATATCCTGGGCTTCAGCCTGGAAATGCTCCCATCAGTCTTCATGTGACATGTAACACAGGCTTTTGTTGTCTGGATGGATGATCACTCCTCTCTTGCTTTCTGCTGACCCTTCCGGTTTCCTGTGGTGTGTCACCAGCCTGAGGCGGCGGTGTGTCATCTTCCCGGTAAGGCCGTCCGGGTGGTCTTAAACTTCAGCACCACAACTCCTGGAGATACGGCTCTGTAGGCAGTTTGTTGTCTTAAACATTGACATTTGCATTTAAATTGACTTCATGCCGCCGTGATTTATTTTCTTGGAGAGAGTGACAGAGTTTCGGCGGCGGCTTTGCCTCTAATTCTCTTGCATCTGCCACAAGTATGATAACAGAGGCGGGATTATTATTGGGTGAAATCGCAGTCTTAACTTTGTTTCATAGTGTGCTACAGCCACACACCAGCCACAGACCACTTGTGTCACACAAATTCTCTCAAAACTGAAGATTAAATTCTAGTCAGTCATGCGTGATGGCTTTTCTCATGAATTAATTGTGGTAAAGGAAGAAGAAAAAAAAACTTTGTGACACTGGAGAGAAAATTAAACTCAAAGAAAGTACAGAATGGCCTTCCTTTTTTGAACATTTTTCTTACATTTCTAAAGATAAAACTACAACAGAGTAATATAGTATGGGGCAGAGGTGTGGAGTCCAGTCAAATGACTTGGACTTAATTCAGACTCAAGTCACAAATCTGATGACTTTAGACTCGAATTGACAAAATCAAAAAAGACCTGCAACTTAACTTGGATTTTAAGACCAATGACTCATGACTTAATGTGGACATGAGCCCTAAGCCCAAAGATTAAAAACTATGTTATTGAAAAAGTGTACAAATCAATTCATTTCCTTTAAGCAACTAACATAAATGCTATTAATTCCCAGAAAGTTGATGCTTAATTCCACAGATCCACTGTGCAGTCCCTCCAGGATTTCGGGGGCCTGTTTTGGGATTGTTGCAGCCTAAAATGCCCGATTTCATGGCAGCTGTTCTAAAAAAAAAAAATTGCAATTAATGTTGTGATGCTTTTAGGCATTTTTTGCAATGAAATTACAAAACCAAGAGAAAATTGCAAAAGGAAGTAACATTTTCTTTTTTCTTTCTTTTTTTTTTTTGGAATAATTCATTGTTCCAGGGAGAACAAAACTGCATCCTGTTCTGAGTCTTCTATTTAACATTATCGTGAAGTCTAAGAATTACAAAAATTCTAACAAAATATATATTTTTTATTTGTAAATGAAGAAGTGCACTGGGGGCTGCACCTATTTAATGAAGAAGCAAAATCTTTTTGGAGCTCAAACTCAGTCAGCACAAAATTATAAAATGAAAGATGACAAAAGAAGACAAACATGTTCTTTTCAGTACCCGTGGCAAAATAAAGACATATACATGCAAAAATTGATTGATGGAACTCGCAGGAAGTTACAAACATTGGTCAAATTTGGACAATAGCAACGTTGCACAGAATAGAGTATTGGTTGAATTTGCTTGAATTGTTGTCCCGACGTTGTAACTTCCTGGAGGGACTGACTGTGTTTGAACCAATCTGACAGCATCCAATCAAGTTACAGGAGAGAACCATGATGTGTTATGTAACTAGTGTTGCGTTACTGAGCTCCAGTTGGAAAAATGACACCAAAAATAAATTTGTGTAAAAACTATCCGTGCTTAGCACAAAACAAATTGCAGTATACAAAACATGTGGGTCAAAAATTTCAGACAGAGATACAAGAACGTCCAATTTATTTCTACATTTGAAATTGCATAGAGGATGCTAAGTCGAGGCTAGTAGTAACACAGTTAGCAAGCTAATACTTACCTGACATTAGCTTAACAGCTAGGTTAAGCTAATTAAGCTAATAAGCTAAGTCCATCAATTAGGCTGGAAACTCACTTACATTATAACTTGTTTAGGACCCAGAACTCAAAGTTTAGGGCTTGGGACTTAACTCAGGACTTGTCTGTCTTGACGCGGGGCTTGAATGCAAAGACTTGAGACTTACTTGTAGAACTGCAACGATTGGTTGATTAATCAATTAGCTGTCAGCTATTAAATTAATTGCCAACTATTTTGGTAATCAGTTAATCATTTTGAGACACTTTTTTTTAACACAAAACGACCAAATTCTCTGATTTCAGCTTCTCGAATGTGAATATTTTCTGGTTTCTTTATGACAGTAAACTGAATATCTTCAGGTTGTGGACAAAACAAGACTTGAGGACTTCACATTTTTCACTGATCAACATTTTTCACCATTTTATGAAACAAACAACTAATCGATTAATCGAGAAGATGACTACACATTAATCAATAATGAAAATAATCGCTGGTTAGTAGTGGCTTTACTTAGTTGACAGTGACTTGTCCTCTCTTTGGTATGGGGCTCTTTTGACACTACATTGCAGAATGACTTATAATGCAGACTGACACATGCTCTCACATGTGCTCCTTCACTAAAACAGGCCTCAATTTCACCCTGTAGCTTCTAGCGTCACTTAAAGGGGCATGACCTCTGTTTACCGTCTGTTTTCACTTGAAAAAAATAACATGTATTAATCCAAGGCTCTTTCAACTCATACTGATGTCACTTCTGTGATTTATCCACCTCACAAAAATAGAGGAACAAGAGGCTGCCAGCACGGCAGGGGGTCATGATAATTTTGGGGTCCGTGGTGCTCACAGGATGACAGTTTGACACAGGATGCTGGCAGAGATCACCTCAGAAAGCACGTATAATTGACACCATTAGCCATGAGGTCTGTCAGTTTCCTGACAGCTGATGAATTCACGTGTGTCCTCCCTCCACTATAGATAACAAATTCATACCTCCTGTTTTTAAACCATTTTACACCTCAGTAATCCCCCTGTAACAGCTACTTGCAGCAGCTGAGGCACCGTTTGCACCCTGTGTCATGGATTCATGGTCATCCTTTTCAGAGTGTGAAGTGGGCGACGAGCCGGGCCAACGCGCCCCGGTGAAAGTCTGTCCACAAGTCTGATTCCCCCAGGGTGCGTATCCTTGTCTTCCCGTTGAACTGGTGCTGTACGGGCCCTTTGGCTCTGCTGTGTGGTGTAACTCACCTGCTGGTGAAACATTTGGATCATATCCCTGAGCTGTGAGCAGTCCCCGGTTCCCCGTTTGCAGCCAAACCAAAGTTACAGATGGCTTTTGCCTCCTCCTGGGGTTCACCAGTGGAAGAGGTGTGGAGAGTTTGAAGGTTACGGGCAGGTCTTCCTCTATTGGGCCGTGTCGAATGTCATTACTAACACACGGAGGCCTCTTTAATACTTGAGCCCTTCTCTTTCTTTACCACCTGCAGTGTGATGGGATTTTAGCTGGGGTCCAAAGTGTGCCAGAAGCAGTGCTATTAACCCTGTGCATTGTGCCTTTCTATGAAGGGCAGTCCACTGGCAGACACTTCCCCCCCCTGCTCATAATAGAACAGACTGCATTCCTTCCAGTGAGCATGGACATACTTTGCTGGCTCTCAAAGAACCTTCATGCAGATTTTTGCAACAGTGGACGCTCTTTTCTTCCCTCATTTTTCAACCCTGGTCCTCCTTTCGGTTGCTGCTCCTCCTCTGGGTTGCTTTCAGCTACAGTCATGAAGTAAACAACATCCTTCCATCCTCATTCGCTACACGACCACGGTGTAAAGAACTATTCAAACACAGCGAGAAACAATGAGGCTTCTCCAGTGTGTGTGGGAGTGTGTCTTAACTTCACAAAGAGAGACTGATGCTCAGTTTGTAAGTTGACACAGGCACGTTAGCATCACAGTGAGGAGAGGAGGATTTTCTAGCAATCACAGCGGTGGCATTTTGATCCGCCGCATCAGGGAGATGTAAAGTACTACAGGCACGCTGTTTGCACTTCATGTGTGATAACATTTTATACTCACGCTGTGTGAATAAATATGATGGCACTTCTGAGAAAACTCTGCGCTATGCAGATATATTATTCAAACATGTTGCTGTTGTCACTCAAAAGTGTTAAACTCTGAATATCTTTGAAAGTTGCTCAACAGTACGGATTTTCCTATTTGCCAGGGGCAAGTAAAATGTCACAGGGGGTTATAAAATCTAAGTTTAGCTTGACAGCTGTGTGAATTTGTAAAGCAAAGAGGCTGGAAACTCACCGTACATTATGACTTGTTTAGGACTTGAAGCTCAAAGTTTTCGAATCAGATAGTCAAGACTAGGGTGAAGTCCAGTCTAGACTTGGGATTTAAATGCAAAAACTTGATATTTACTTGTGAAACAAAACAATGACTTGGACCCATCTCTGGCATGGGGCTCTTTTGAAACTGCCTTGCAGAATGACTTGTATGACTTGCAATATCTTAAAAAGATGCCCAACAACAAGGATTCTTCGCTTGCCAGAATTCCATGTTGCGTCAGTAAATCTAGCAACTCACATGCCCGACTGGGCAAGAGGTAAAAAATAATTAAATTATTAAACTATTTTCTATCAATTAATTGGCCTAGTAATTTAAAAATTGCACACAAAAAAAAAATTGCAGAAAAATGCGTTTTCAGCCATTTAAATATGGAGATTTCACAGTTTTCTATATTAATTGTCATATTAAACCATATTTGGTGTTTGGACTGACAAAACAAGACATTTAACATTAACATACATTTTATAGGCACTGCAGCTTAATTTTTCACTATTTTCTGACATTTTCTAACATGGCATCCCTAGATTATGAATGACAATTAACATCAGTCTTTGTTGTTATTTGATAACTGTGAATAAGTAAAGCAATTTGTCCAGGGGCAAGGAAAAATTGACTTTGGACAAGTAGATTTCTGACCCGATTGCCCAATGCTAAAGTGAAAAAAACAATTAACACTGAACCCTGCTTTTCTTAACTTTTTATGGCTTTTTGAGGCTTTTTATGAGATTAGTTTAGGCCTGAGCAATAAAACAGTGGTGATATGAATCAACAATAGGCACTTCATCAATAGCAATAAGAAAATTGTTCAATAGAAAGTTCAATAGTTTCACTTAGACGCATTGAATGCAAACCATGAAAGCACATAACAGTATAACCACCCAATCATATCCCTTGATAATGGAGCGTGCTTCAAGTGACTCACAGCCAATCATTTAACAGGTGTGTTGCTCAGTTGGACCTTTGAAAACAATGAGACAACTACAGAAACTGTGTTGAGGTGAGTTGTCACAATGCCAGAACTTTAAAATTTGATATATATATATATATATATATACATATATATGTAGTGAAGATATATATAGATAGTGAAGGAATTGTTAATAAAAAAGGACAGGTCAGCTTGCCATGGCAAGTCACTTCAGTCTGTGAACTGTGAGCCGTGATAAATCACTTAGTTAAACTCAAAATAAGATGCTTACATTAAAAATAAACTAGTAAACCTTTTTTCTCTTGGTTTTATCAAATATAGATCAATAAAACGTATCAATAATTCATGCTGTCGACTGAAATTTAACATTTTATCGTCATATATTTTTCAGCAATATTGCCCAGCTCTAGGTTAGTTCATTACTTATTTCAAAATATGAGTCTAATCCATACACATTTTTACAGGCTGGTGTTTGAGCTGTAATCTAAATTCTCTACACGTTTTTTTTTCTAACACAGATGGCAGAACAGCTGTGATTGAAAGAATTAGTCAGAAAAGGATAAAATAATTACTAGAACTGGTCTGTCCTACTTCATTTTGTGACTGCATGCTCGCTGCCCCCGAGAGATGGAAAAACACTGACTATGTGGTGTGAGTAATGGACGTTCATCTCCCGCACAGAGACTATCTGTGAGGTGATTCATATTGTATGTAGCTGGAGGAGCGTACCGTTGCTGGGAGTGCGTGTATTGCCAGTGGAGTCACGTCTGTCCGTCTCCTTCTCTGTGAATTGTGAGATGGGGGCCCAATGCTGATCAAGCCAACCATGAGCATAGCTCTAGGTGGGGGATTCCATTATGATGCTCAGCCTGAAAGGACCCCACACTGGCTCCGACGGCAAGCAGTGGGGGATTTGTTTTGCTCAATAAGTGGCGAAAATGGTATCAAAATGGTTTTTACCCCCAACACAGCGGCTGATTTATAAGTCTGCATGTTTCCAGTTTCCTGCTGCTGCGTTTAAAGCAGGAGGTGGGGCCATTAAACTGATGACATAGCTTTGCTTCTCTGTCACTGTCAGTAAACAGCACCCATATAGAAAGCAGGGGTTAACCACAGGAGTCTGCTGCGTGCTTAATTTTTCTTTCTACCTTTATAACAGCAGATATAAGGTGGAGGTCTCCAACAGCAGTGTAAAACATTCACATGAAAGAGACAGAGAACAGAAAAAAACAGGTTTGATCAAAGCTGTATGTGCTTCAGTGCTTGAAAGGGATGTTGTTCTGCACCATTTGGTTCCTGTCTCGTAAATGCAGCAAGGCTACTATCTACACAAGAGCACGTTGGGGGAACCCTTCCCTTGTCCAACCAGAGCCAGGAGCTCTGGTGCCCAGAATGCAGAGCGCAGCAAGTCCACACAACCATCATCATTAGAGCTGCACTGCTGTGGACACTAATGGCTGTCCCCATTCTGCTGCCTCGGCACATTCGGAAGGCTCATCTGAGACTTGAGGGTGTGAACACGTGAATTAATTCAAGAAAGATGAATTCACCGTCCCCCCGTTCGCGCTTCGGAGCAGGATGCGGGCCATAGAAACCTTGGGCAGTGAAGAGCCTGCACCAGCGGCGACGTCCTCTTTCAGCCACCCTCGAGTCGTCAAAGGAGGCTAATTGAGGAGTTTGTCCTCGTTTATCTTCATTTAAAGGCTGGAAAAGATGGTGTTGTTTACTCGTTTCAATATTGAGAGCGGGGGGAGCGGGGAGGGGAGGCAAACAGTGGTGGCAGTGTTAAACTGGGGGATGGGGCTGGTAAAATTGATGTGCTGTGGATGTGCTATCCTTGGACTCCTAATTGCGTTTTGAAGATTTAAAATGTCCACATAAGCACCTTCAAATGGAAAGAAACTGCATGAAAAGGTGGGGTTGTAAACGTCTAAATGCATATTTCTGCAGAATAAAGATTTATCACCTCTATTTCTCATGAAAGTGTTAAATGCAATATTTGAAAATCAATACAGGGTCGTGACAAGGCACATTCATCAAGTTTGTTTATTTCTTCAGTCGTAGGGGAAAAGCTTTACATGGCCATCTTTTTCCAATTACATGCAAAGGCGGACATAGTCTAACCCCATTTCTGTTGTTTCTGTGGTGGCTGTATAGATTTTCAGCCGTCCAAATGAACTCTTTACAGAAGAGCCTGCAGTCATTGTGCTCGGCCCTTTCCCTGGTTTTAGCCACAACCATTCCCTCCTCCAAATGTACACTTTACAAATCAATAAGCTTTCACAGTAATTTAACTCCATGTACCCCTGAGAGCATGGTCTAAATTCACTGTATATCATACCTAGAATTAAATCAGTGTGGTTCCCTTGTTGCCCTTGCCGCTGAACAGGCTAGTTAATTGATGTCATGGTAGAAGCTGTATGTTTTGTTATGGCTTCATATATTTATTTTATTCTGCATAAGCCATTTAAGCAAATAGGATGCAGAAAAGTAGTATCCTTTGTCCTGCAAGGTTTGGCTGGATTTATGAGGATTTTGCCCCAGGTAGTGCAAGATTTAACATTTGACTTCTGAGTCCAGTGTGATTCTGGGGTGTCATTGATGATGATTAGCCCAATGGCTGTGCTCTGTCCTACCTGATGGCAATCAATACTCATACTGCAGGCAATCAATCAGCCATATAGAGCAGAGGCTGGAATCTCCAGTGCTGCTTTCTTGGTTGGAACCTGACCAAAACTGGACCAATGCTGATAATGATTTTCAGAAAAACAATAAATCAGCTGAGGTTTCTTGGGCAGCTGAAGAATGAAGTTAGAGGGCTTTCACACCTACCTCATTGGGTACAGATTTTTGGATCTCCCACTTTGATCTGAGCCAAATTTAAAGGTGTGAAACTTCCTCTCGGCAGAGCAAACAGCCGAACTTCGTCCAACCCCAAGAGATGGTCTTGGTCTGGATCCAACTGAACATTGGCTGGGCTAGTTTCTAATGTGGAAACATTTTTTGGATGGTTTGGGCTTTCGGACCAATTACAGGAAGTTCTGGCAGGATTTTGTCAGAAGTGGAAAAAGGAAAAACAATGCAACAAAACAAAATGACCCATGGTAGCTCATGGGGAGTCGAGAAGGAGACCAAATGTTCAATGAATAATTGGTCTGATGTCCGATGAAGAGTCAGGTGGAAAAGACACTGAATTCCAACAATTTGCAATTATTTTCTAAGAGCATGAAAGAGAGAGGAATTAAATTGAACTGACAATACCTTAATACTTAATTACACATGTAGATGATGGTGACAAGGTTAGTCATTTATAGTTCTTTAGTGCGCTCGCGTAATTGCAATCTGAAACCAAAACTAACCTTATCAAATGTAACCTATACCGTGTATCAAAAATATGGACCTTGGTTCAGATTTTCAGGTGCAAAAACACTCTTATCCTTCATGTTCTCATCTGTACCACGCTGCTCTGCCAGCTAACATCTGTTGCGATACCAATCTGTCTTTGTTATGCCAATATCTGCCAATAATATTGGCCGACTGATGTATCAGCTTGGCTCTAAATTTTGTTTTAAATCATATTACCTTTGATTCCTGACCAATAAGCGTAATCTCATTAGTCTAACGGAAATAGCTAAACCAAAACCACATAATTGGGTACGCTGGCAGAAGGCTGCAGTCACTTGTCCAAGGTGGTTTAATCTCTCTAAATGTCCTCAGACAAACTTGCTATTTGTCTTGCTATTTAGAAATGCAGCCCCAAAACTGTTGCCAAGATACAGATTAGATGTGTTTGTAGACATTGAAGTAAAGGTAGAAGGTTGTTCTACAGGAACATATTCTCTCCTGATGCCACTTAAACAACCTTCTTTATCCCTCCTGCTGTCAAATGAGCTTCCGCAAGCATCATGAATCTTACTACTGTAAGGCAGAAAAAATAGCACAAATTTAATCCCTAAACATCTCCAAAACTTAATGTACCAACATAGGTTTGCTTGTTAGAGAGGTGTTCTGCATCCAGTTCATTTGCATTTTGAACAATTCTGTTTTTCAATAACCTAATTCTGTGGATTAGCGGCTCAGCGCTCGGGCACTGCAGACAACCGGTGGCAGAGAATCAAATTGAGAGGTGTACGCATGCTGCTAAGATGCGGCATACCAGCCATTGTTCATCATTAGGCAGGGCTGGGGAATATGCATTATGGATGATGTAGTCATTTCAGATGTAACACATAAACTGTTAACGGCTTTGAGATGAAAGCCAGGATGTCAGACAGTGAAGAGCCCCCCTCGGACTGACCACAGATCCTGCTGTGGCCGCAGCATGAGATAGAATCAGAGATCAATCAAAGCCTTCGTTAATGGAGCCAACAGCCAAGAGGAATTCGGCTTGATTCTATCACCCGCTTCCTAAAAAGCAGCAAGCTGGAATCCAATAAGCATCCCTGTCTTTATGATATCTTACATCTGTGGGTATGTAAAAAAAGACAGCGTCTATTGAAGTGCAAATTGTCACAATTTAGGGCCTGTTAAAGACTTTTGTCCTCTGTCAGAGCCAGAGAAGGTCATAAATGAAGCACAGTCTGCTTTTATTGACTTGGTCTATCTGCCACACAGTATCCTTCTAGTAAGGCAAACAGCATTAACATTAACAGTATTTGTGTCTGTATTCCATGTTTCAAACTTTCACAAGCAAAAACACATCAGTGTTTCTTGAAACTTTGCAAAGATGTTTAAAAGACACAGAAAAGGAAAAGAAAGGGTAAATATTTCTGTGTCTACATAAAAATGATAAAAGTCAAGAATTGTGCACAATTACTAAACAAAAACAAAATGTTTTCCAGGAAAATCCACTGTCAAATGCACTCTCCATGCTGTCCCAACTTCAATATGTCCAAAACAGAGCAATTCCTAAACCTCCCTTTAATAGAGTCTTTCAGGGAGGCACAGGAAGAGGAACAAATGCCTCTATTCAGAAGCGTCCAAAATGCTAATGCCTCCGGCTCTTAACACGTTTATAAGGGTTCCCATGTCACGACATGGCATAGTCCTCCCTAATGGCGGCTGTGGCTGGGGACTGCATGAAAAAGCCCGGCACATTACAGAACATGACAAATATGACAACAAGACGTCTGGTTTCCTGGGGAACGGGGTTGTCTGAATCCCCTATTTCGCCTCTGGAAGATTCACGCAAGCATGTTATGTCATGCCGAACATTGAGGTTTCTTTTCCCCACAATGGCTGCAGTCACTGAAACCTCTGTTTTGGAACCGAGCTCGGACCGTGACATTTAAAATATCTATAAAAAGTTACTGGCGGTGGTGGTTTTGTTACTATAACAGGCCACTTAGACTTTGTGGACTTGTGAAGGGGGGAAAAAAAGGGGCAATAACATGACCGATCGCACAGGTGCTGTCACTGGAACTGCTGGCCATTCCAGTGGGTAATATTGAATTGTGCTCCCTTATGTAAATTAAGGCAACACAAGGTTCTGTATTGAAGAAACTTTCCACGAGCAAATAAATGAAGGGCAGGCAGGGTTTAGTGATTGCTGGGGAAAGTAATTACTCCTTATCTGTATGGGTGCTGGAAGGCGGTGTGCGGAGCCGGGCTCCAGCCTCTAGGCCTTTTCGGATTGATATTATGTCAGCTGCTCAAAAGGTATTTCTTGAGTGACGTTCTGGTCAACCTGTGGAACAGGTTCAATGTTATATTGACCGCTTTCAATGATTAGACAACAGAGCACATCAAACTTTTTTCTTAACTCCATTTTCGATATGGCATTTCATGAACAAACACTGGATTGGCATTATTGAACTATTCAGAGGATGAGGTGCAGCCTCTCAAGACTTCACTCTAAATTGTGCTATTGATGTTTTGAGAGGAAGTAGATGATAAACTTTGGTGTAAATGGACTGTTGCGATGAAAGAACAACAGAGTAACAAGCTGCCATCGATGCCACTTTTTAGCAGGAGTGATTTACTGCTTTTTCAATAGCAGTGTCACTGTTGGATCGTTCATGCAGTTCAAAAAACCTTAATTACACACACCAGTCAACATTTCTGTTTAGGTGTGTCAAATTTCCGCTATCAGTTACATTCAGTCTCACGGCTGGCTTCCCACTTTGTTTGTCTCCAGTGCCGCAGTAATCCCTGGCCCCATGTTTCCTCACACAAATATGATTCCAGTTGAAATAAGGTATACAGATTAAAATATGGGAAAACAGCACAAGTATTTTAACAGTACTTAGAGTAGATATGATCTCAAACCATACTTTCCGTCTGGATGCCAATTCCGATACCTGAACTTTGTATTTGTAAAGTATTCCTACTTTATTTATTGGAACAATCCTAGATACCATGACTTGAGGTTTTGGAATCAGTATCGGGAGAGAAAAATTTGGATCATTGTATCATCAGCGTTTCCCCGAGCAAAGCTGCTGTTGCAGATGGCAAGTATGTTTTTGATGGGGGCCGGCTGCCAAGTGTCTTGTGTAAAGGGGGCCCGATGTGGGCCAGCGACAGACTGATGCCAGCATTTAGGTAGCCCAGAGGAAAATTTTGTTGCTCACAATCGTCTTGTCTTTGTTTTATGAGAAATAAATGAGATTCTTATTTTAAGCTCATTGAGGTCTCATCTGAGGAAAGGAGCAAAACAAATGAAAAGTAAGGAGATCTTTTGCTGAGCTCATAGGTGTGTCAGAGGTTTCTCTTTGACGACCATATGGAGCAACAAGACTTTGAGAATTTGACCACTGAGACAAATTCAAGATCTCATTTAAGACCTTAGAGTTTTCTTTTAGATCTCACTGTTATCACAAGAGCTAATTATTAAAGACAAATTTAATATCAGTGCAGTGAGATGAAAGTTGGGCTCTAATTAGTCTCAGGCTATTTCTCAGGAGCCGAATTTAAGAAGTATGAGAAAATGGTCAAAGTCTCATATTGGTCTTAAGCTGAGCTCATTTACATCTAGGAGACACAGGCTGGACAAAGACGAGATCTTATTTTAAACTTTTCCTTTCCTCTGGGAGGGCCATATAGTTTCTGTGATAACATAATCATGTTTGGAATCATGGAATTGAGCGTTTAAAAAAAGCCATTACTCAGATTTCATAGGGCCCTACATTAAGTCAGTGCTAAAACGCTGATTGGAAATTACTTATCACTATGTAATGTCTTGTTATAAATAAGTCAGTTATTCATCACACATTTTAAACAATCCACAGCTATAGTAGAGTTGTACAAAGAGTCTGGTTTCCAACTGAGGCACCACACTGTTACTGTAGTTTAAAAACCATCTTAAAAATTCAGTCCCTGATGCTTAAGCCCAGTGGGGGGTCAACTTAGGCCTGGTGAGCCACCAGACTTGTAATACACTCGGAGAAACCCTATATTTGTGATTTTTATATATCTATTCCCCTTCATTTTAACATTGAAAATGAGTCCCAATATATCTATATTTGATCTTTAAAGCCAAAATTCTGACTTACAATGACTGAATCCAAATCAATAGTG
Source organism: Lutjanus campechanus (assembly GCA_027495735.1). Classification (NCBI taxonomy): domain Eukaryota; kingdom Metazoa; phylum Chordata; class Actinopteri; order Lutjaniformes; family Lutjanidae; genus Lutjanus; species Lutjanus campechanus. Next base: position 9,067 of record JAJHUR010114500.1, on the reverse strand, counting down.
CACAAAGTTCCCATCATGTCTAGAGGCTGCTGTTCAAAGCAATCTTTCGAACCATTTGGTCAAATGTTGAAGCATTCTGCCCTGAAGAAACGGCCTGCTATTGTGCCAAGACAAAAAAGTCACTTACCACCGCTCAGTCAATGCTACATCCTTTTTGATGACCCGCCCTTTGTTGTCATTGTCCCACAGTTCCTTTCTTACATAATACTGAGTGTACACAGCATCTTCACCATTACATCATTGACAGCGCTTTGAATCTGTGGACGTGTGCTTCAAAGGAAACAACGAGGCCGAGGTTGCTCGCACCTTTCAGTCCAAAAGACAATCACTTTTGTGTTGTTTGCATTTGGACGGCCTCACAATGCTGTGTGTTCAATCATCAGTTAACCTGATTAGCCGGCGACCACATGGAGCTATCGGAAGGTCAGCTGCGTGTCTGGCTAGCCATCGGCAAACCTGTTATTAGGATGCGGTCCAAACCGCAAAGCAAAATCTATATTCCTCCAGTGTTTGAAGTAGCCTTCATGATTACACACCTTTTTTTGCAAGGCTATAGATACAGATAGCCTGCCAGCGCTAATGATTTTTATCTCCATTTTCTTCCCTCACCCTGTCCTGTCGTAGGTTCGATTTTATGATTAAGCAAATTAGGTTTGATCCCACTGAGTGCAGACCGCAGCATGGCAGCCTAATGCTGCTGCTGCCGCTGCTGCATCAGTACTCCAACAGGACGCCACTCTCCTTTTGCTCTAACCACTTGATACCTCTCGAGACCTGAATTAACTCCCTCTTTGCTCATTTGAAATGTAGAGCTTTTGCCTCTCAACCTCCCACAGCTTAACCCCGCATGCAGCATGTAATATTGAAAACTAAATGCATATTTTGCTCGGCTTTACTTTGGGCTGCAGAGCTTTTTGTGTGCTCTGAATTCTCAAAACCCGCTCGAATGAAATGAATTGTTTGCTGAATGGAAACATGAGAACTGCAGCCAGTGAATGTCACCACTCATGACTCATCTAATCTGGACACAAATTGTATTGATTGGCCTACAGAGGGGTGCTATAATCTGGTGTCTCGTCCAGAGCTCAACCTCACTGTGCTAGTTATTGAGCTATGACACACAGCAGAGATATGTCCCGAAAGCTGGTGTTGTGTGCCAACAGAATACTGATGTTATTTTATTTTTTTTTTATACAGAGGGGAAAAAAAAAAACATTGTTAGATTTTCTAAAAAAGATGTCAGGGACAATTCTTTTTGCCCCAGATTCTGGTCTGAGCTGTTTTATATTGAGTAACTGGGAGGGCAGGAAGTATATCACAGCCAAACATTCAGTGGCATTGATGCATCTGAGTGTAGCTGTAATACTCCCCACCCCCCACCCCACAATAATTATCAAACATTAACATTAACTGGGGAAGCAACTAATATAGATTGGATGCAAGTCGAATTTTAGTGAAATAAAGGTCAGTGTGATCACATCAGCAAATTCTTGTTTGTGTATTTCCCTTACATTAATCATATTTATTTAAATTTTCTTCACTGTATTTCTCCCCTGGTCATCCATGCCTCCCCAGTGATTTAGAGATTCAACATCACGCCAACCCTTAACAAAAAGTAGTATACTTGAAGTTCATCTTATTAAGTATGCTTGAGTATAAGTATAAGTATAGCAAGTATACCACGGACCATGTACTTGTAGTGTACTAGAAAGTATACTAATTTAATACTTCTTTGGACTAAATTGGAACATTTTTAAGTTTATAAAAGTATACTTTAAATATACCTCATAAGGTCATTTTAAGTTTGCAAAAGTACACTTTCAAGTATACAACAAGTACACTCATCTATATACTACTAGTGTACTAGGTATATACTTCTAGTCCACATTTTAGTTTATTGAAGTATACTTAAAGTATACCACAAGTACACTCTTCTGTATACTGCTATTGTACTAGTTATATACTTCTAGTCCACTTTTTAGTTTATGAAAGTGGCTTAGAGGGAGCAATGGAGCTGGTAGTGGGATTGAGACTTGAGCAGGGCAGGGTCAGAGTCTGTGGGAGCAGGTCCAGAGGAATATCCAGAGAAAATGAGTGAACTGGGATCTGGTAGAGCCGGGTGGAACAGAAGAGCAAACTTGACCAAACTTGAGGTGGATAAATTGGATGGAGTCAGAACTGGGAGGAAAATGTAAAGCAGCGTTCATCACAGAACTTTAATTAGCAAAAGTGGCACAAGGCTTGAAATGTGGCAAACAAAGTCTCTGTAGCAGAGTGAATGATCTGACAGTGGACGGGTGTAGAGCCGTGGTTGAAATACTGCAAGCTAATGAGCTAAAGAGATCCAGGTGGGCAGACTGGGCGTGGTCACGAGCTGATTGCAGACAGGTGTGACGGAGGAGCAGAGCTGGGAGACGGGTGGGAAGCCCCGCCCACAACACAAACACAGAGAGACAGACAGGGAAAAACAGGGGGCACTTCTTTTTGATAAGGGTTGAGTATAAGGCCAAATATACTTAGACTTTTAGTATATTTTTCAGTATAAACCAAGTATACTCAACATTAACTTTGTTAAGTATATCTCTGATAAGAACATAAAAAGTAAACTGACAGTATACTCTTATTTTTTAGTTTAAAAGAAGTATACTTGAAGCACAATTGAGTATACTTCTTTTTGGTAAGGGAAGTCCTTCAGCACAATGCTCACACTTCTAAGCAAAAACATAGAGTGAAAATGATTTGTTGATTACTTGTATCAACATCATACAAGCAACTTGATACCTTCCACTACAGTTTCAATGTCAACATCTGTGAAATATGTAACAGACATGAACAAAAAATTAGGTTAAAGGTGATATTAATTCTGGTGTGCTCTCTCTCTCTCTCTGGATTATATGGATGCCGAATTGATAAGAAAACTGTTTATGTACAGCACCTTTTATCTTGTATTTCTAGAGTTAGGCTTTGCGTTTTTGCAGAGAGATATAAGGAATTTTTAATGTCATATTTCTTAAACAGTTTGGTGCTTTAGTTCGATTCAAACTTCTGGTTGTGTCCGCACCAAAAGTGGTGCAGCCAATCAGCATCCTCGGAGGGCCTACTTTTTAGTGGTTTTAGGTGTGACAACAGAGAGAAGCATTAGTGGAAGTGATTCGTCTCAAATGAACAATGCCGTAATTGTTCCACTGACAGAAGAGCGAAGAATGGCAGTGAAGGCTTTTCTTGATGGAAAAGATGCTTCTGCTCTTCTCCCAACCGGCTTCGGTGGGAGTTTGATCTGATTGGCTGAAGTTAGCCCATGTCAGACACAATAGACAGATGGTTCATCCAGTCACTTACCAAGTATTTTTTGAAAGTGCCTGCCCTTTTCTAAACAGTTTCCAAAAACAACTTCCTAGATGGTTCTGTGTAACAAACCATCTGGCGTGTCAAGTTACTGTAGGCCAGAGTGGCCTTCCGCTAAAAATGACTTACTGTAACTCCAGGCCTAATTTTCAGTTCTTATTTTATTTTTTACTTTTCAGTAAATAATCTGGTGCTTTATTTGTGTGTATTCTGAATATAATATCTGTGAAAATTCCAAAGACAATCTGTACCTTAACGTTTCTCAGTGTTGCATTTTCCCATGTTTTCTTCTTTCCTTTTACGTGAAGAATATTCTGAGCCCCTGTACAGTGAAACTGAATTGACAGTGTCCTCCAGGTGTTTAAGACTTACTCTTACTATACTGTAATACTGTAACTGGATTTTAAAAACACAGTGTGCCTGTCAAGCTAAGTCAGAATTCGGCCTAATAAATGCCAAAATGTTGGAAAAATACTGCAGTTAGTTCTCCTCCATGTGATTTCTAGTACAACAAACAGCAGACCTCCACCCACGCACAGAAGACACAAAGCTATATTCTGTCTTCAGGCAGAGCTTTTGATGTTAGCCTGACAAAGGCACCAACTCCAAAAGCTCCTTTCACTGGATTTTTCTAATGCCCCATGTGTCCTTTCAAGTTGTGAAAAGATAACTTTCTGGGCGTGCCTTGTGTTTCAGTTTGAAGCAGGCATTTGTTTCATTTGTTCGAGCATCCTTTCAAGTGGCACCGGCTCTCAGAAACATTGAGAGCTTTAAGCTCTTGATTTGGTGAGACAGCCCACATCTGTCATAACGGTTTGATGTCGGGTTGATATTCCAGCACACCTACACTGTCCTGTGGTTACAGTTCCTGCTTTATGAATTCTTCTTCGGTTATATCATTGGAATTCATCATTACCAGTAAAATCATGATGGAAAACAGCCATTTTTTATATTTCCCCCTCCAATGAGAGAACTGTACCTGTTTTGCCTCAAGTCAGCAGGTGCTGCTTTACGCTCATCCATAAATTTCTCTGGTTCTCTATAATTTACGAAGCTGTCCGTGTCATTCACGAGCTTGTAGGCAAATGTCAGGTTCCTCGTGCACTTCCTCAACAGGCCCCTCAAGACACACTGAATAGTTCATATTGATTTTAAGTTTTATAAGCCACTGCTACCCTGAGCCCCTGTATCCTGTGCCGTGGAACATGTGTAGCATAAAAACGTAACCAGACACTGATAAGCACAATCCATCAAGAGGTGCCAGAGGGGATATTTGCATTGTAGTATGGGTCCTGGTGTACTTTATAGAATTGTGCCTGTGGGCTACTACACCTGATGTGGGCTAATTGGCTATCAGGAGAGAGGCTCTGAGAATAATAAGGCTACGGGTTTCCCACCACTGCCAGCTTCCCATAGTCAAAAGTAAATACAACAAAGAAATGTTTGCTCGTCCACACTCCTAAATGGACACATTTTAAATGCACAATAAGTAAATTCTGCCCTTAAGGATGTCTATCGACATTACAATTCTGTGCTCAAGTCTCTGGTGCCACTTCTGTTAAAGCTTATGGGAGATGCAACATCAATCATGCTATGTGGAGACCAGCAGCAAATAAACAAATGTGCATATTTAGAAAAATCAGTCAATAAGTTATTCTCTGTAGTGTGTTCTTTCATTTTTCAGGGCATTTATTCATTAAAGGTCATACAACATGGATATTTTGGGTTTTAGTGTACAGCTCCCATAAGCTTTAATAGAACTGGCACCAAGCAGAGCGTAGAAGTAGAGCTGCAGTGATGAATCGATTATTGAATTAATCTGCAACTATTCTGATAATTGATTAATCGGTTTGAGATGTATTTTTTTTAAGAAAAAAAGTTAAATTTTTCTAATTTTAGCTTCTTAAATGTGAATAGTTTCTGGTTTCTTAACTCTCATGTAACAGTAAAGTGAATATATTTGGATTTGCGACAAAGACATTTGAGGACGTCATCTTAGGCTCTGGGAAGCACTGATTGAGATTTTTCAACATATACTGACATTTTAACACAAACAACTATTAATCAGGGAAAATAACCAACCGATAAAACTACAAAAATAGTCATTATTTGCAGCCCTACACAGAATATTCAATAGGGATGTTCTACTTAAAGATATAAGAACTAGCAAGAAACTCACGGACAGTCGAATAAATAACGAATTTCTTGAATTTGAACATTGTTGGAAAAATTTAGGAAAATGTAAGCACTCAACTTATCTAGGGCTGTAGCCAATGATTATTTTCATCATCAGTTGATCTGTGGATTATTTTCTCGATTAATCGATCAGTTGTTTGGTCTATAAAATGACAGAAAGTAGTGAAAAATAATGATCAGTGTTTCCCGCACCCTAGGACAATGTCTTCAGATGTCTCAGTTTGTCCTCAACCCAAAGATTTTCAGTTCACTGTCATAGAGGACTAAAGAAACCAGAAAATATTCACATTTGAGAAGCTGAAATCAGAGAATTTGGATATTTTGCTACTCGATTTATCTATTAATTGATTATTCGATTAATCGTTGCAGCTCTAAACTCAACAAAAAATATGAAACATACAGTATGTCTAGTGTTTTTAGACATTTTAATGTGGAAATATTACATATTATAGTTTCAAGGTAAATGCCAGAGATTCAAGGACTGCCCGGTGTTGTCAGCCCACACACACACTGAAGCAGACGTGCCACTGTTCTTTTTTTGTGCTCAGTGAATGGCCTTGAGGATGAAGCTTGAAAAGTTGTGCAGCCAGCCTATTGACGAGCGCTCCTGTGTAAAAACACACACAGCCAGACGAGGCCTCGCCCCCCAACACCCCGGACCCACCTCACACACACACACACACAGACATCTTTAATTCGTCTCAAATATTGGTCCGCCTCCTCATCTCTTGCTGTGCGTCCATGTGCGACGGATCCCACCGACATTTTCCACCGCGGGATTAACTGTGTAGCGCGACGGGCCGCTCTGCCTCAGTGCTCCTGAAGGGCTGACCCCGAGATGTGTGTGAAGAGGTGGCCAGCGGGCCACTCCTTAAAAGGCTATTAGATCCTTACTGCTTATTATGAGTGGGCGTGCAGCTAAATTATCTGCCCCTGCTTTCCCTTGTCATAGGACTATAGGCGGAAAAAGAAAGCTTGTTTTCCGGAAATAATTAATCCTGTTCGCTGGCATAATAATATCGAGAACACATTGCGGGAGCCCTGAGTGTCTCCTGATGAACCCTTGTCTCTGACAGGTGGGCTGCTGCTGATGGAGATGATCATCTTCTCATTTAGCTTCCTGCCTTCAGGACCCTGCAATCACATTAGAACCGAGCCACCCTCTGTGGAGAAGGGGATTTGATTCAGCGCGCATTTGTGAGACCTGCTCTGTGTGTTTGTGTGTGTGTGTGTGTGTGTGTGTGTGTGTGTGTGTGTATGTTTTCGCACAATATATGTGTGCTGATCCCTCCAACCATTTGGAAGGCTGTGTGTCCAGGGTGTATCTCAAAGCAGAGCCAAGTCTGGTTACCATGCCTACACATTTTAACCGAGAGACACTGCATTTATCTTAATGAATTCATTTTCAGGCTCATGTTTGCCTCTGTATTCTCCGTCAGCTGTGTACACACTCTAAATAGCTGTAGAGTAGAGGCCTTTTCCATTGCTAAAAGTGACCTGAGGGAAATAGCTTATTGATTCTTGGGGGAAACATGATTAAATTGAGGTCTAAGTGGACACTTCATCTGAACTTGTCCACAGGAGAGAAGATAAGAAAGTGAAGGAGCCAGTCTTCTTTTGTCCTGGTTCTGCACCACTATTTCTTCTTTGATGTCCTTAAATTCATTACTTCCTTCTATTTTTTTTAGAAATAGGTTGCCACATCTATGTTGACTTGAATTCAAGAGTTTTCTCTGCCTGTTCAACTCAAAGACGTGCTGCCATTGTATTTTTGACTGCTGCAAAGATGATTGTGAGGTAAATGAGTATGTGTTTGTAATGAAAGCTACGTTAGCTTAAGTTAGATGAGTGAATAGACCTGGATATGGAAACTCAGTAGACACTTTTTGAGAGCCGATACTTCACGGAAAATTTCTAAAACACATATACACGTCAACAAGGATATTTTCCCCGATTAAAAGGTCAAAAGCTGTTAAAATTGCTGTGCTTGTATCGTACTCCGTGTACTTTGTCATTAAAAAAAGGAATGAGGTTTGGAAGGAGCTGTAGGGAGTTACAAGTAAACTGTCCTTCAGTGATATTGAAGCAAGGCTGACTTAAGAAAACTGTGAGCTATGAATAAATAGACACTTAACTTAGTCATCTGCAAAAGGAGAAGTCACAGCTTTACATTGCTCGTATTAAATCTGGATACAACAAGTGCTGCATAAGCTTCTGTCAGTCACTGGTTGAATTTTGTCTGTGTGGGTCCTGATGATGCACTGATTATCATTTCCCCCCTTTGTTCTGGACCAAATGAACCATTCTACGGGTGTGAGAGCACCATCAGATGACGGTTAGCTCACCTCAGAGCCCACGGCTTTCATTACTAATTGATTATTAATTACTACTTTGATAACTGATGAATCAGTTTGAGTCATTTTTTTAATTAAAAAAAAATGTTGAAATTCTCTGAGTTTAGCTTCTCAGATGTGAATATTTTCTGGTTTCTTTACTCCTCTATGACAGTAAACTCAATATCTTTCAGTTTTGGACAAAATAATACATTTTAGAACATCAGTCATCAACATTTTCACCATTTTCTGACATTTTATAAACGAAACCACTAATTTATTGATCAAGAAAATAATTGATAAACGTTAGTTGCAGCCCTAGAAAATTATGATTTAAAAAATATACTAAACAGGTCTCATATAGGACACCTGTTTTGATTGCTAATGTGTAAATAAAATGTATTTTATACAGTTATTTGAATAGAAAATAATAGCAGTTTTGTCAGTAGCTTCTATGTCATGTGACCCAGAGGCTGCAAATCAATACCAAAATTTATTTCTACACTGGACAAAAAGGACATGCCTCTTTTTTATTAGATTTTAATGCCTCTTTTTTTTTTTTCTTTTCTTTTTTACATTAATATATGTATGGATAAGCTGTGATTTTATTTCAGTGTCGGCCTCTGTGCCCTTTGTTGTTTTTCTCTCCAGTTTCTTTGTCCAAAAAAAAATTGTGAAATTGTGATTATTTTCGGCTTAAAGTTCAGGGCACTCTGAAGGTGCACGCCCAAACTGTGTATAGCTGCACGTGCCAGACGTGTCCTCCAGCCTTTGTCACCTTTGTCTCAAAAGTGTAAACACAATCTTAAAGCTCTTGTCACAGTGAACAGCGGTCATTAGTCTTTAAGATTACAATTATTTTAACGCACTTTTGACATCTTGTGTCAGTTCAGGGTCATGCTTTTCCTGACATGCTCATGTTCTGAAAACAGCTGCGATTAAATAAAAAAAAACAAAAAACATTTTACATGACGAGTGCAGTCTTACAAAAGTGTTCTCTTGTTTGCTCGCTTACTGTAGGTGTTGTGCAACCAGAGAGGGAACAGACGTTGTTGTGCACACTGTGTTCAGTAGGTGTGCTAATCAGGAGTAGAGATCCCCTGATCGCTGCCATGATCACTGAGAGCACCATCTGTGGTTCTGTGATGGCCGGCAGTCTGGCTGAGAGAGCTGGAAGACAGTCTGGTACAATC
>JAJHUR010114491.1:0-13746 GCA_027495735.1 Lutjanus campechanus | reverse complement strand
ATGATGTGTCCAATGTGCTTGTTTTGTCCAACCAACAGTCCAAAACCCCTAAAACATCAAATCCTCTAATTGGAGATCTGTCGTTAGCATTTTAGTCACGCTAGCAGCTTGATTCTAGAGATGACAGTGTCAGTCTGTCTGTCAGTCGGTCAGACTGTCCAACACTTTGGTCCAGACTGAAATATCTCAACAACTGTTGGATGGATGAGCATGAAATTTAGCCAAATGATCGTTAGCACCACAACGAAGTTGACATTTTGGTTTTATGTGAAATGTTTCAACAGTTATTGAATGATGAACGTCCCCTGAGAATTTATTGTCATAACTTCAGAGATCCTCTGACTTCACATCGAGCATCATCATTAGGTCAGAATTAGAGCTGCAGCGATTAATCAATCGATTATTAAATTAATTGGCAACTATTTTGATAATGGATTGGAGTAATTTTTAACGACTACGAAAATAATCATTAGTTGCAGCCGTAGTCAGAATATCAATTTGTGCAAAAGTTTTGTTTATAATCAAAGACCTGCAGAACTAATGACATTCCCATCAGCTTCAGCTGCTAATTAGCAAATGTTAGCATGCTAACATGAATGGATGGTGAAAACTGACATGTTAAATGTACAACATTCAGCCTCTGTAGATGTCAGCAACAACCTGTGAAAGAGTGTGAAGGTATTGTGGACTTCTGGCGTCCGGAGCTGAGAATAAAGTCACACCTGAAGTGTGTGTGTCGTAATCACAGATTCTCTGTTTATCCGAGTCAGCTGCAGGTGCATGAGAGTTTTTTATCAGAGGTTCAGGAGCGTCCACTGGAAACCGACCTGGTCACAATATTTCTCATATTACAGCTAAACGGTGCACTAAAATATGTTTCTGAATACATTGTGAGCAAAGAAATGTAGTAACACTGGATGTTTTTACATTTTGATCTGCATTTTGTGAGCAGTGTGTGTTTGGATGCTATCAGTTTTGTTTTTGTTTTTTTGTTTTTTTTAGCTATATTGAGTAAATCAAGCGCAGGTTTGTTTTGGTCTGAGATGTTGGTGGTCTACTGTGACCTCTAGTGGTGATGTATGTCACATACAGCACCTTTAACAGTGATGTTTGCTGTGTTTCCATTTTAGAAATTTTGACTGAATTTCAAGTATCATAGCAAAAGAAAAAGTGAATGAATGCTTGTTTACACCCACTACCATCATGCAAATATTAGTGATGCACCGGTCGACTGGCAGAGATTGTAACCAGACTGTTGTCAGCGTGACCGGTCCTGATTGGTGGCCAGCTGGTCAGTGTCACATATCCGATTCTGTACCGGTCAAATTCACACACATGCTCTACACGACGGTCACGTCATGCACGCAGCAACACACACACACGGTAACATCACAGGCACACACACTCAGACACATGTCTGCTTTACTACAGCAAACTGTTGCACCGCGTCAGTCTCCGGTCTGTTTACATCTGCTTCTACGAGATCGCGTGAAATCACGTTTTCCTACAAGATCTTGCGAGATCGTGCCCCCTGTGGTACATAATCTTAACATAATGATATAATAAAAGTTATTTAATAGTCATTGTTTTATTATGATCTTCTAATTTTATTTTATATTAAAGAAAAGTTAAAAAACGTTTGTTGTATTCTGTCAGTTATAGTTCGTAGAAAGACTGACAGTCAGAATTTGCAGGTCAGACCCTTAAAAAAAATCGGAATCGGCCAAGAAAATTGCATTCAGTGCATCTCTAGCAAATATTATGAGTTTGTTCATCAAGATAACCAGTAGGAGGCGCCGAGTCTCCAGTCAGAAAACCGTTAAATATTTGCTTCGTCAGATCTAATTCAGAAAAAGTTTCCATCTCTTATTAAATCTCTTATCTCACGTCCACCTCAAGCAAGCGTAAAAACTTTTCATGAACCCTTGTTTTTTAAATGGGATACTTTATTATGCACATAAAAATACTATGATGGATCAGCAGGTTAGCATGTTGACATTTAACTGTGCCTGAGTGCAGAGCTGCTAGCGTGGTTGTAGATTCTTGGTCTTCATCTGTTGGTTTCAGAACTTGTATTCTTCATATATTTTCTGTGGAGAGGATTTAGATCTTGAAACTCCGTCTGAATGTTGGTTGGGATGTGCGCCACATAACCACAGTATCCAAAGTTTGACTCCTGGCCGGGGGACCTGTCTCTCTCTCTCTCTACTGGCTGTCAAATGAAGACAAAAGGCCAAAAACGAATCAGTCAAATCTTTGATTCTTGCTTGATTCGTTTCTATTTTTCTCGCTCTGCCGTTGCGATCGGTCTCATCTCCTCCACATCCTCAAAGTTCAGGTCGTGTCTCTGGAGGACGTCCACAGGCTCTGCGGTGAGGGGAACCACAGGTCCATCTGTCCCTTCCCTTCATGTGCAGCGCTGAGGCACTTAGTCTATTTGTGGATCACAGCGTGGCGGCTGCGGCCTGACAAAAGGACTGACGAGCCGCAGGGGGGCCGATCCTCCAGGACTGCCAGTTACTTTACTTCCCATCCTGCCAACAGAGCGTCTCGTGGGGGGCGGACGGAGGGAGGAGCTGCTGGTTGGACCGAGGTCGAACTCTGACAAATAGAGACGTCTGGAATCATCGGGGGAAAATACTAAATATCAGGCTGTCGTATCGGCCCCGGTTACTCCGTCTAGACTGATGTTGGTTTATTTAGCAAAGTTTAGTCAAAGCTGAAGGAACTGAAGCGCTCGGTGTGGTTTAACTCTGAGAAATAATGTTTTTTTGTCCTATTTATCTACCAAAGCTGCAAGAATTAGTCACGTAATTAATTAGTTGTCAACCATTAAATTAATCAGCAACTATTTTGATAACTTATTAAATCATAATGAGACATTTTTTAAATAAAAAAATATCAAAATGTTCTGATTTCAGCTTTCAAACATGAATATTTTCTGGTTTTGTTGACTGAATAGATTTGGGTCGTGAACAAGACATTTGAGGACTTCGTCTTGAGTTTTGGGAAACATTGGTCAACATTTTTTTTAATCATTTTTATGGACCAAACAGAAAAGAAAAATGATCCACAGATCAATCAGTAATAAGAAATAACTGGTAGTTGCAGCCCTATTATTGATCACTTGTTTCTCAAGTCATTGATTACTTGTTTAGTCTCAAAAATGTGGGAAAAAAAGTCCAGAAGTGACTGTTGTGTCTTGGTTTTCCGGTTATTAAAATTGTTGCAGATTCATTTTCTGACAATCCAGATATTAACCGACTGATCGTTTTAACTCGAGCTGATTGACGGAAAATTAATTCCACAACAATTTTGATAATCAACAAGTAATTTTTGAAGGAAAAAATGTCAAAATGTTTCTGGCTCCATCTTCCTTAAATGTGAACATTTGCTGCTTTTCTCTGCCTCACTGTGATTTGAATATATTTGGGGCTGATCAGTGACTATTTTGATAATCGATTAATTGTTAAAATTTTTTCCAGCAAAAACTACACACATTCTGTGGTACAAGATTCTTGAATGTGAAGATTTTCTGCTTTTCTGTCATCATGAATTTAATATTCTGGGGTTTTGGTCTGTTTGATTGGACAAAACTAGGCCTGCAACTAATGATCATTATCAGTTATTATTGATTAATATGCTCGTTACTTTCTAAAATAATAAATTAATCATTTGTTCTATAAAATGTCAGAAATAGTGAAAAATGTTGCAGTTTCTTAAAGTCCACGGTGACGTCTTTAAATGTCTCAAACCCAAAGATACTCCATTTAACGTGGTATAAAACAGCATTTCCTGAAAAATTACTTTATTCATTAATTTTTTATCAATCGATTATATGATTATCTTTCTGTAAATCCACTAATCAATCACGACTAATTGTTGTAGCTCTAAACAAAACACGCAGCTGGAAGCTGTCAACTTGGCGTATCGTGAGGCACGTTTTTCATTATTATTTGGTGATTAAAGATTAAAAAATTAATTATTAATTCAAAAGTAATCAGCAGATTTTACAGAAATATTTGGCAGTTGCAGCCGTACTTGGTTTCATCCAGAAGAAGCTTTAAAACTACGTAGATCTGATTGTCTAAAGCAGTTTATGTGATGTCCTAAATTTAAGTAACGTACGTGACCTTTCTAGAGCTGCAACGATTAACTGATTATTAAATTAATCACCAACTCTTTTGATAATCGCTTTATCAGTTTGAGTAACATTTTAAGAAAAAAATGTTAAATTTCTGATTTAAATGTGAATATTTTCTGGTTTCTTTAAGTGAATATTTGAGTTGTGAGTAAAACAAGACATTTGAGGACGTCATCTTAAGCTTTGGGAAACACTGATCGACAATTTTCACCATTTTATGATATTTTAAACGATTAATCGACTGTGAAAATAATCGTTTGTTGCAGCCCTGGACCAGTCAGCACAAGTTTTTTACTTAATGTGGACCTAAGTCGTGAACAGTTAAACCAAAGTCTGATTTTTACTTCTGTAGACGACGTGAACATATGTAGTATTTCACAAGAAACAAAGACAAAAACTGCGTTTAATCCCTTTCATCATGTGGTGACCCCTCAGACTTCTGTCTGTTAATGAGGAATTAGTATGACGGACAAGAAGGAAGAGGGTCGTTTCCTTGATTAGTTGATTAAATTAGCAGCCTTTAACACAACCTGCTCTCCTCAAACACACTGCGGACACATCATGCTAATGCCCCTGCTGCTCTTTCAAAGGTTTCCAGTTTTAACGAGATTAAATTCAGTCAAACTGAATTAAAAAGCAGATGGTCAGACCTCCGCCGAGCGACCCCGTCCCTGAACTCTGCTCTGTCACAGCAGCACGGGGGCCTTTATCAGCTTCTCTTTTCTTCGGTGGTCTCATTTTCCTGAGTTACTCGACCGTGACCAAAACGTTCTCCGTGAACATCTTCACTGAAGCTGTGTGAGGTATATTTAAGATGAAGCACTTTGTTAAAAAAAAATCTGGGTTACACGCAGCTTCACAGTGAATTAAAAATGGAAGATACAACTAAATATAAACACAAAGAGGAGATATTAGCTTTGAATAAACACATGAAATACAGACGAGTGAGAGTAAAAAGCCCTCAGACAAAATTAGGACAAGCAGGTGCTAAAATAAAATGCATTAGAGAGAAAAATCAGCTTTTAATATGAGATTCAAATATTCAACAGTGTTTAACTAGATGACTATTTATGAGACGGAGCAGCAGAAGGTTGATTATCATAAACCAGGAGACGTTTACGGACCTGCTCCCCCTCCTGATGTCAAAAAAATGTTGTTTTATTTAATTATTTTTTCTCGTTGTTTCAGACCAGTTTAAACTACCTTTATGTGTACCGTTGAAATTAAAATACAGTTCAGGCTTGACAGAAGTACCAACAAGAGTCGCTGAGTTTGTCCAGTGATCACCAACTAAAAATGTTTTGAATCTGCTGTTTGTATTTCATGTCAAGTGTGACAGAAACATGTTTTAATGGAAGTAAATGAGTACATTTTCAGAAATATTGGGCCTTAAGCAGGAACCACTCATACGAACAGATTTGTTCTTAAGTGGTGCGTACGAGTGATTTAAGAGAACTCGTGACATTCACCAGTTTTTTCACATTTTTAATTTTCTTTCAGACCTGTCGTAGAGTCGTGTGCAGTCAGTCTGCTGGTATGCAAGCCAGAGTTTTTTACTCATGACTGTATATTTCATTAGTTTGAAGACATTTTGAGTTTGAAAAATAAATTGCGCTTCATAATAATGTCGACATGATCCTGTTTGGCTGCATTTCAAATTATAATATAACTGTAAAGTAACTGTAAGTCTCTGTCCAGGCGAACTTTCTCACTTATTCTGTCCCGTGTCTCCATGATGAAAACTTCCGCTTCACTCTTTCCTCTCGCTGCAGTCATCGATCGCCCCTTACTGTGGCTGTCGCGAGTTGTTTTTTTTCTCTGATTTCATTTTCATATCAAGACGTTTCTTCTTTATTTCAGTCACAGTCCGACCCTCCAGTAACACGTCATTAACAGCACTCACTTTTCCTGTATCTTTGCTTTAGCAGGTCTTTTAATTCCACTGCTGACGCTGTTAAGATTTTACTTCATGGATCTCTTATTGGGGCTCATTTACAAGTATCATGCACGTGCAGTCAAATATGCGCAGGTGGATCATTTACGCAGTAGTTATGAGTGTTTGTTGAGTCTGACGTGGCGTGTTCGTACGAGCCCTTCGTACTTTGTTCAGAGAAATTTAAGGCAAGAATTTGAAAATGTTCTTGCATGAGTCCCACTGCGTTTTTTTTGTAGCACTTGAATCTTGAAGTGGTCCTCCTGAGATGACAAGCCAACTTTGAGTTTAAGATCCGAACATGATAAATTAAACAATAACCAATAAACCAATATTTTCATTAAGAACAAAACAAACAAAAAAAAAATCCAAGCTGCTGTTGTGTAAAAAATGAGTAGATGCAAAAACAAGAATTTCACATCGGTTCCTCTAAAAATGTTTTGTGCAACATAAGTCTCACCTGCATCAGTCATGACACAAGGTTCCTCACTGCAGTAGAAACCCCCCAAGTAGAGACTCTGACCTGCAACCAGGTGGACCAGCTGGACGACCAATGAGAGACGCTTGAGTCGATCATTATTTCACTGAGGGTCTTTTGATCAATATTATCAGTTTTATGTTGACAAAGCTGTTGTATTTGACAGTTTTTGTTTTGTTTTTCTGATCCAGTGAGACATTTAATTAATAATGATAAACCACTTCTCAACATTTTCCCACATTAGTGTTAAAAGAAATGGAGGCTGATCCAAAAGCTGCAAATCTCGATTCTGTAATCCTGATCTGACCAGTTTTATCTGTGATACACAAAAAGGGATTACAGAATCTCGATCATTCTGATCTGGATTCAAAGTTTTGAAATACTGGTCCCAGAGGTCCTGTGGAGGGAAGTCAATGGTGCAGATTTGATCAAATGTTAAATCTACTGGAATCCATCACATAGTTGTTGAGTTTTTTCAGTCAGGACCAAAGTGGCGGTCTGTCTGACATCATCCTCCACAGCGCCGCTAACACGGCTAAAATCATGACCAAGTTTTATTTTGCTGCAGCAGCAGGAACTCGCATGAAAGCAGCTCGACTTCATGTGTTTTTTTTTCATGTGTGTGTGGAGTTAATGGCTGCTGATGGTTTGACTTGTGGTTTGTGGTCTTAAATGTCTGCATGTACAGACGAGTAAGTTAGGAATCACACAGCACAGTTTGGACTAACAGTGACTTTAAAGCACACAGTGCATTACTTTAACAGTCAAGATGTGAGGAAAGAAAAGTCTTTCCTCTTTCACTCAAACGTGTCTTTCTTATGTTTACGTCCCCTAAAGCGTCTGACTTGCATCTCTGCAAAGTTTGTCACTATAGAGGTGTTTTCACTTAATCATTATATCCACATTACTGATGATTATTTATCAAGAATCTAATTGTGTTAATGTTTTCTGAAAGCACCAGTATTGTTGCAATATCGAGGTATTTGGTCAAAAATATTGTGATATTCACTCATTTTATCACCTCAGCCACTTTCATCTCCTGTAGAACACAACAAGTCACAACCTGCGCGATCAGTAATTATCAATATCGACCGATACTACCATGATAGGCTTTCCACAGTATCACCCAGGCCTGTGTCAGCCAACACTCAGCCACTGTCTGTGGAGGTTGTAGGGACCAGTTTGAGAGGGGAGGGTGAAGTAAAGGGGGATTTTATTTTGTTAAAACAATAACAATATAACAATATTTGAAATAAATAACATAATAATGTTGAAATCGATAAATTTAGACTTTCTTTTACAACTGTCTCAATGAGATGACTTAAATAAAGATGAAATAAACTAAGATACATTTTTTATTAATACAGAGAGACTAGGGCTGCACAATTAATTGCATTTGCAATAAAATTGCAGTTTGGCCAAGTGCAATATCCAAATCACAGAACCAGAACCAAACTGTAATTTCTTGAAGAAGGAAAGTGTGAGAAACATGATAATGAGGTACTGTAGTGCTGCAGACACGACCTGGAAAGAAAACGAAAGAAACGTTTGTTTGGTTCACAATAAATAAAACATCATTATGATTATAATATGACGCAAAACTGATAATTTACACTAATTGTATCGCATATCACAATTTCAGTCAAATAACTGCAACATGACTTCTTTTCTTTTTTACCAAATCGTGCAGCCGTAAGAGAAAGTAAAGTACCTGATCCAAAGTTACTATTCTGATCTGTCTAGTTGCAGATTTTGGTGCACAACAGACGCCTCATCTGAGTCTGACTGAGGCCCAAACACCTTTTTAGAGATTATTTTAATGTGTGAAAATCCTGTTAAACAAAATATTGAGTATTTTTATATAATTTAAACATGTCTGGAGGGGACTTATAAAGAATTCACAGTCTAACCGTGCATCAAACTTCTTTGCACACAGCGTGGTGACTCTCGGTGCTCTCTGCCGTGACCGAATGCTTTTGCAATTCAGTCACTGCGGTTTATTAAATACAGAAGAAGCTGTGCAGCTGTAACACGGTGGCTAAATCACGAAAGCGTTTGGCACGGAGCCACTCGTACTCGCACTCAGCGGCACGATAATTCAGAACAGAGTCTGAATATGGCCGCCGAGAGAAACCAGCAGACAGTATTTTCCTCCACGCGCTCCAGTTTATTCACCCAAACCTGAACCAGATGTCCTCGGCTGTGAGGACGGTGACGTTTCTTTCGCTCCGCGTGGCAGACTCTGCTCTCTGTGTGGTCCTGCTCAGTTTGTGGTCAGCCTGAGAGTCGGATCATCTGCGGGAAGGTGGCTGTTAGTCACACCTGGTGTATTGATTTCACTTCATAAACAGCAGTTAATTGAGGTGAGGATGAGGATGAAGAGAAGCAGCAGCAGCAGCCGTCCTCCTTCATCTGCACAGAGTGGGCGCCTCGCTCTCCACCTCTGCATCCACCTCTCAGGGTTGGGGTGTAATTGGGTCTCTGGAGGATTACGTGTCTACCTCTGTGCTGCTGCGCACTTTTAACTTTCATCTTTACGGTTCGGTTTGTCCTCGGCTGGCTGACAGCTCAGCACTCTCAGATGGCACCGAGGGCTGAAGTGTTGGCAGCAATTGGGAATAATTCTCTTTTCATCACACTTCCATCAGGGGTAAAACTATTCTTTAGGTTTTAAAGCAATCAAGATAACATCTTAGAGTTTGAAACCAGCTCTTGTCAGTGTGCTGGAGCTCGCTGCTCTGATTCTTTGCTGTTGCTGGTTGTCAGTTTTTCATCCTTTTTCAGATTTCACACACAGCTTTGATGGAGTTTAATAACAGCAGGTTTTTTGGTGTCAGTCCCCTTTTACAAAGTTTCACTTTCTTGCTCAAACTGAAATACGCTTTTGAGCAATAAAGCTGTCAGCTTGTGAACTTGTTGATGCACACGTTAAAATGTCAGGAGCAGTCGTCTCCTTTCAACTTGTTTTCATCAGGACGACTCAGAGTTCAGGACGAAACACTTTAGAGATGATGCAAGTTATTCAGATCACCCGAAATTAATGACGGACTGATATCGGGCTGATTTTCTGACATTTCGAGATGATCGTAATTCTGGGCGCTGCATTTCTGCAGTTTTACGGTGATAACGGTGGCAGATTTAACAATGAAATAATGAGAAACTGTTGAAACATGAGGTCTGTGAGTCCACAGAGAAGAAAACAGAAGCAGCTTCTCATGTCTAGTTGATGACGGTGGATTTTGTCGGCTAAAATGACGACTCAAGCAGATTTCGTAAGTGTAACTGATGCTAACCAATGTGAGCTAGCGCTAACTCTTCTGAGTCCATCTGACACGTTTTAAAACAAGAATCCTGTGAGCATGTATTAAACATGTAAAATTACCTGGCAGCTGTATGTGATGTAACATTAATGCTAACAGACTGAGGCTAAAGCTAGCTTACATCTCAGCAAACATTGGTCGGATGGTGAAGTACAGCAGGTATATCTACATGATAGATGACAGAAATACACTCATTAATGTGGGAAAAGGAAGCACAGGGACTCAATTAGTGCAGCGGACCTTGAGGCGGGTCACCCAGCCAGACCAGCCGGGCTGCGATCGCTGAAGAGAGGCGGGATAAGAGCTAAGCTAACCCGGCTTAGACCTGAAACAGCGAGCCAGAGAGAGATGCATCGTCGTTGACCCACTTTGAATCTTCATCAGGCCACATCCTCCTCCTCAAACCCACACAGAACAAATGCAGATGCTAACAAGTTTGTCTGGAAGTGAAATTACTACAGCTAGTAAGTTAGCATTAATTAGACATGCTAACGTCCACGTCCAGACTTATGAAATGCAGAGTATCACTCCTCTCAGAGCCTCCTGCACACCTTCAACATGGAGAGAGAGGCTTGACAGGCTTTTCTCAATTTGAACATGTTTCACCATCCTAAATGACAGCAGATGTTATGTAAAACAGAGAGATGACATTACACGATGTTGTCTAGTCAATATAAATAAATTAAAGGAATGAAATGAGACAAAATTACATAATGTCAACGTAAATAAGTACAAATAAAAAGAATGCAGATGAAAATATATCAAAAAGAGATCACATCACATAAAGTCTATAAAAAGGTTTAAGTAGTGATTTAAAAGATTCTGCAGCCTTATGTCCTCTGAGACGCTGGCGCTCAGATTGTGATGTGCATACAATCATAATATATAAAGGGATTATACATGACTTTTCTTTGTTTTGATATCTGTATTATAAATCAGCCATCGGCTGCCCTGCTCTCTAAATTCAGCCACTGTAAAACCCACATCGGCCGACTGTCCAAACTGCTCCGTTGGTGCAGGATTAGTCACCGTCTCACCTCATCTGCACATGAATGTGATGTTGTTTTTCTCCTCAGTTTCACACTGAGGAAATAGAACAAGTAAGACACAGTTGGGGAGAAGGGCTCCTCGCTGTGTGGGCAGCGCTGCTGTCAACAGATTTGGAAGGTCCTCCACATCCGTGAGTCATGTGCCTTCTGTTTGACGGGCCTGCATCATCGGCACAGCTGCCAGCGGCAACCTGTAGCTGTAAGAAGGATTATAAGACAATGTCCTGCTCTATAAGGAGATATACCTAAAATAATATATCGTTTAAGTAAGGGATAACTGACGAGTAGGTGTGCGTTAAACGGTTTGAAGGCACGACATGGAGGCGAAGAACCTCCTGATTATCTTGCTCTTATTATGATCATTTGCCAACAATATCAAATAAAAGCATTTGCAATTTTTTTGGTGAAAGTTTTCCAAAAGTTATGAAGCGAGATCAGCTGGGTTGCCACAGATGACGAGTAACACAACTTCTTAAGTAGAAGCGATGTGAGAAAACGACTGTCAACATATACGAGCGATGTCGCCCCGGTGGACTTGAGACTTCAGACAGGTTATTTATTCATAACTAATGTAATTTTCTTCAATTCGCCTTGTTTCTATACAGTTGGACGAAAGTATTTCTATAAAAAACAATGGAATGGATCATATAAAAGGTGTCGCTTCTTCTCAACCTCATTAATTTGTCTCTCGTCCTCGGTTTCACAGCTTTGATGAGGGGAAACGCAAACGTCAAAGATGTCACATTGATTTTAAAACAGGTTGGAGGTGCGTGAAACTTTGCTAAAACAGAGCCAGGGCGAGAGCCACACGTCACTCAGCAGGTTAGGACGTCCTCGTTAAGGAAAACTGAACCGATCAGCTGTTTGCTGGCATCACCCCCAGTTAGGAAGCGATGTGAGCTCTGACAGCTGTGCTCTTTAATGTTGCCATGGTTACAAGTTGGGTAGCGGATGATTGTCATACAGTAAGTAAACTTGAGCTGAACTATGTGTGCGTTAAACGGCTTTAACGCACACCTGCCAGCCAATCAGAGGAAGTGTAGATCGCTTTTATTTTGAAATTTTTATGGTAAAAGTAGCTTCTGTGGATGCCTTTTTTCTGGTCACATGACTCTTACCTCAGATGATGATGAAGAGGAAACCTGATGTCTTTAAAACGTGATCAATCACAGACTGACAGAGAAAACTCTTTATTAAACATTATTTCACTGACCAACACTTTCCAACACTGATACTTTACTTTTAGAGTTTGTAAAATGTCAATATTCATTTTATCATGTAGATATTTTCACTTAAACAAAGATTTTAGATGAGAGATCTTTTAAATGTTTGAATGATTGTGACAGAGACGTGTAGTGAGCATTTTTACAGTGGGTAAAAATACAGAACAACATGATGGAGATGCTGTCTGAATGACGTCAGCTATATCTTTGGTGCTGTGGTTCTCTTATCTCTCAGTACTTATCAGTCATTAATAATAAATCGGCAGTTAGCTCATACAGGCTCCAGTCTGATGCAGTCAATTTTGTTCTTTACTTGGTTAGTAAAATATTTTATTGGCCTGTTTTGCTTCTTATCATTATTATTATTATTTGGCTTGTTAACATTTGGTTCAGTCTGTAATAAAACTGAAAATGAACTAGATAAAATACATAAATCCATAATTTTCCATTTTTATATTGTAAATAAATATTAATAGAATTTAATGGGTGTCGAGCCTAAGAGAGGAATTTGACTTACGGATGTTCGTCAGCCAGTTAAAGACACCTCGTAAGGACCCACACCATGGATTATAACTATAACTATTTAAAAATAAAGTTCTTGAATTGTTCTAATTGAAGATGGTGGAGTCCAGACTGCAGCTTCATGGTTACAGTGTGGAGAGAGTTTAGAACTTTATAGTTAATAAAGTTATGGTGCTCGATCAGCCTCCGTGTGACCTCGTCTTCAGCCAACAGGTCAGTTTTAAATCAAAACGCGATGACGCTCAGTTTGATCCTGATGAAGCAGATAAACTCTTAATAAACACTGACTAAGGATGTTTTGATAATAATCCTTAGTTAATGGTACTAAGACACGTGTAAGATGCTTATGAACATTAAAGTTATTAAGTATTAGTATTAGCATAATGAACGCATCTCTAAGCATGTATATGAAACTTGTTAACAGTTCATAGACTGCTTAAGAACATCAATAAAAGCCTTAAAAGACCTGATATTTGTTGTTAAACCTTCACAAAGTTTTCATCATTCTTTTATTAAGATTTCTAAACACTTTATTATGCATTTATTAGCAGTTAAATACCTGATCTAAAATGTGAACGATAGGGGTGTAACAATACATGTATTTGTATTGAACCGTTTCGGTACGCGACGTTCGGTTCGGTACAGGGCTGTGCACGGGTGAGTTCACGGGCTGGAATTTATTTATTTTTTTTGGCTCACTGGCCAGAAGTTGCGTGTGTTTACGTTCCGCCGCTAACATGTGCAGCTACACGTGCAGCTACACCTGCAGCCCGTGCGCATGATGGCTACTGCTAGCAGTAAACCGGAGCTTGAAGACCCTCCCCTGTCGCTAAAGTCTCCTGCTTGGGAACACTTCGGCTTCCTGGTTAAATATTGCAACGGAGAAAGACAGGTGGATAAAACGAGGGCGGTGTGCCGACACTGATCAGCTGAGATCAGGTATGTCTCCGGCAACACGACAAACATGCTAACTCACCTAAAACGGCACCACCCGAGTGTAAATATCACCGCTACAAGAAGAAAAACCAACATAGTGCAAACGCAGCTGACCTCGGCATTCAAGCAGCCTCTCCCTGG
>JAJHUR010114487.1:978-35803 GCA_027495735.1 Lutjanus campechanus | reverse complement strand
CATTTATTCACCACAACACTGCTATCTTCAGTCAAATCTGCCTTTACAGCCAAACTGAGGAGGTCAGCTGTGAATAGCTGAATAGCTGCCGAGTGCCCATTCTCACCCTGTTGCAAATAGACACTGTATAAATTTGAATTCCATCAGCATCAATAGCATTTAATTGGTGACGGTGCCTCCTTTACTTCCCTTCATCCAGAGAAAAGTGGTCAAGCTGCGTCTCATCACACCGTCTGCAGCAGTTCTTCAGATTCTGCCACCAGCAGCACCAGTGACTCCAGTTCAGAAAACAGTGACTCATGAAAACCGTAATGTTTATATTTATTTTTTCTTTTATTACTAAAAGAGTTTGTCAAAGCAGTTATACATCCTTATTTTTGTACTTGTTACATGTTCTATGTTGAATTAAACTTCCCACATAATGTCTTTGTATTCAGCGTGACTTCTCTCACTGTTTCTTTATTATCCGCAATATCCGCCGCTGGTGTGTCTTATCAGACACTATAAATTCACAACATAGCTGGATGGCATGAGAGCTAGGGCACATTTCATAACATCTGAGTTCCAACCAATATCCTGTCTCTGTCGTTCATGTCGTCCATACGGTTTATTCAAAGCACAGGCCTTTTTCAGATACACCAAAGAAATATGGCTTTATTCTTTCAAACATCCAATTGTTGCACTAGACAGCTTTCAATAGCAGCTGTTAAAGTTGTGAGCACGGTCATTTAGCAGTAGATTATCTCCTCAGGCAAGCTGCCAGGTTCCAAGAATATCTGCTCAGTATTAGAAAGTAATGAGAGGTGTGGTAGGAGAGTGACCAGAGAATCGGCTCCAGGTAAGCAAAGGTACAGAGCTTCACATCCATCACGCTTCAATTTGTACCGTCAGAAGGATTTGTCTGTTTAATTGTGGAAAAAGTATTTTACTTGTAAACCAGTTAGAAACCCAAGATAAAATAAACTGAAATGACATATATAACATGTATGGACATATTTTTGATGACCATGACCTGTGAGATCAGTACATTTCAGTGATTATACTGTATCAGATATGATGAATCAGATATTGTGTTGAAGCTGAGAGTTGGTTTGTAAAGTCGAAATGTAGGTGGCTAAATATATAACATACAAAGTGAAGTGCATTCAAGTCAAAGTCAAAGTCAAATTGCTTCTTTTTGTCCAACCAGAAGTCTAAAGCCCAAATAATCTTCAATTACTATTATGAATGGCAAAGAAAAGCAGCAAGTCCTCACGTTTAAGAAGGTGGAACCAGCAAATGTTCAATATTTTTGCTTGAAAAATGACTGAAACAATTAGTCGTTTATCAAATAGTTGGCAACAAATTTTCTTTTGATTGACATTGATTCATCGATGAATGATTGCAGGTGTAGTCATGGCTAAACACAAGTCAACTTATGAAATATTAATCAGGATGGTGGTAAAGGTGTTTGGAATTCTTACAGTGAAAAAAATGTATTTCTTTTCTTTTTGAATCATTTTTTAGCTGTTTTTTTATTCCAAATAACTTGTCAGGTTTGATCAGATGGAGCAATGCTTATTTTCTTTGTTTCGATTTTCGCCTTTACTTGCATGAGGGTTTCAATGAAAATTTAGAAACACTTTGGAAACACAACATTTTAAGCCCATCTTTCACTTACTTAATACTACTCAAAATACCACAAAATTTCAAATGAAAATAAAAAATATCAGATCTCTAAAATGTTAGTAAAAAATAATAAATAGTGACAAGATAGTAAGCAGAGGTAAAGTGAGGAGACTGCAAATGAATACTTCAAAAACACTGCAATTGTAGCTCCAAGCAGGAACTACAGTGAAAAGAAGTGCAGATAAGGCAGAGAATATTTCTAGCAGGCGTGCTGAAAATAACGTGGACGTCAGTGAACCAAGCACAACAGCAGCTAATGGCTACTTAACCAGTGAAGTGTCCACAGCGCCTGTTAGCAAGTAACGGTACATTAAGGTGGTACTTGGAGAGGTTAATGTTTTCTGATGTGGTACATTGTGTAAAAGCTTTGAGAAACAGTTGTAAGGGGTCCATATTTGAGAAAAGTAAAAGTAAAACATCTGGTCTATGGTACAAGGACTGACACTAGGCCTCAGATTGTTCTGCATGTAATAACTGCAACTGCATTTTAGTTGTAAATGTCAGAGAGTTAATACAACACTTGATGTAGCTGCCTGGAACTTCTTCCACCATGCAATCACTCAAATGCTGGATTTATAACAGTAAATAGTATATTTAAGCTCTTTTAGTGTGTGTAAGCCAACATGTAGCTCCCCAAGTAACAGCCAAAGCACATTATTGAACCTTTATGATATTATTCATGTAGAAACAAACAAAAAACATCCAGTCTGAATCACTTTATTTTCCTTGTGAATTAGAAAATGATTGTAGGGCCACCCAGCACCATATCACGGGCCAGATTTGGCCCATTGCTGCAAGTTGAGCCTCACTGCTATAGACGCTCAACAATTGAGCAAAGATAGCCTCATATTGCTGTTTTACTTCAGACTACACCAAATGCATAAAAAAAGGTCTGTCCAAAGGCATTTATTAATTTCTGATTCTGGGAAAGTGGGAAAAGCAGTAAAAATCCCCAATATTGTATCTCTGAAAAAGAATCACTTTAACCAAATTACACATATTTAGGCTATTTGATGTGATCTCCTTTTCATAACTAATGTAATAATTTTACCCCCCTGGTGAGGCCTACATTCCACTTTGAAAATCTCTTCTGTACTCCATTTACTATAAATGACTTCTAGTGAATATTTTCAGCATGATGTAGTGTCTTAATTTTGTTTTTCCTCCATCCAGGCTTCTTCGCATTGTGCTATGAAAGTTAACTTGCTGAGACTTGAAACTTGACTTCCGTAATCCATCAAAATGAACATCGTGTCTGCTGTTATTTATGTCTCCTGCAGCTTTGCTGCATGGTAAGGCAGTGCAGACCTTTCAAATCAGTCTGCTCCTGTAACCACGTTACCGAGCAACAATAATGTAACTTAGGCCAAAAAAAAGAAGAAGACGAAGAAATGATGAATCACCCAACTCATCTTTCAAATATCAGCTATTAGATTTGTTATTCAATATGAACATGAGAACAACTTGGGAAATGATCAAAATTCTCCTTGAAAAACAGCCCAAACAGCAGGGATGTTATTTGTAGTAAATGAACCACAGCATGAAAAAAGACTGAAAGGGCCCTTGACATATTAAAGTTTTTGTTTCCAACTATATTTGGTTGCTGTTAATATGAAGCTTTTCTCGCAAAATATTTGTATTTATCTTCATCAGGTGGCACCCATGCAAGCTTTGTTTTCTCCGTGAGCTGTTGTTTGTGCATATTTATCACAAAAAGTCATATTTTGAAGCGTGTTACTTGTGATAGATTCCTAATATTTAATCAGTCTGCCAACCCTGGGGTGAGGCTCTCATGTTAGGTTTCTTTTTGGTTAATCAAAGTAAAAGCACAAAGGTGGCCTTGTGTTTATTTGAACAGGACAGGTGTAAAATGCTCTTAATATTGTGCTCTTTAGTAAACAGTATGCACCGCAGTGAAAAGAAAGCCCTCTTGCCTGAAACATTTACTCCGCTTTCAGCTGGTCTGCCAACTGCTCCGCAGAAACTGGCACATGCTCAAAGCTGACCAGTTCAAACAGCTGGTGCCTCCTCCGGCTTACGCTCCATCGGATCTCGGTGCTTAACTGCTTTCAGCACGCGCTGGAGGAGCTGGAGATGTGGAGTCAGGGTTGTTTGTAGAAGAAGACTGTGGTATTAAAGCACTGACTCATATTGGCAGAGAGAAGATAAGAGTCCACAAGGTGGGTGTCTGTCGCTCAACACTGCTTGCAGTTTGGTAATCGACCAGGAGATGGCCATCATGTACCATCCCTCAGCTTCATTGGGTTTACTTCTCATGGTTTCACCTCTGAAGTCAAAAGATCCTGGAGTGGGAATAAGTATATAACATTTCTTTTTTTTATATTGTTATTTCAATTTAGTCAAGAGAACTGGAGCATAAAGTGACTTTCAGTTCAGAAAACAGCTGGAAACTACAAGTATTTACAGAAAGAACACATGCACTTAGAAATCAGGCTTCCGGAAGGTTCTTCCTGAAGGGCTGAGGTTCTACCCAGGACCATTTGCTTCTGATGAACCTCTTTCGGAAGTAAGAGTTAGTCAAGGGTTCTTTGCAAGACCAAGGGTTCTATTAAGAACCCTTTTCATCCAAAGAACCATTTTTGAAAAAGAGTTCTTTAAAGGTTTGTTGAAATCCTTCTTGGAATATTAAAGGTTTCTCAGTCGAACCCCCTGTCTGGGTTCTAGATAAAACCATATAATATAAAAGGGTTCACAGTAGAACCCCTTGGGTGGGTTCTAGATAAAACCCTTGGAATGTAAAAGGGTTCTTGGTAGAAACTTTTGGAATATAAAAAGGATATTGGTAGAACCCTTACATGAGTTGTAGATAAAACCCCTGGAATATAAAAGATTCTTGGCAAAACCCCCTCAGTGGCTTTAGGTAAAACCATTGGAATATTAAAGGTTCTCAGTAGAACTACCTGGGTGGGGTTTAATAAAACCCTTAAAGGTTTAATTAAAAGGATTCTTGGCAAAAACCTGTGGAATATAAAAATGTTCTCAGTAGAAACCCTGGGTGTGTTGTTGTTATCGACCTTAGAGGGTGGAAATATTCTGGATAAACCCCCAGAGAAGGTACTGGGTGGAACATTACACTATAGAAAGGTTCTCTGTAGAACCTATCACGGGGTTCTTCATGAAACATTTGACAGATGGTTGTAGGTATAACCCTTTATGTTTGGTTCTAGGTAGAACTCTATGAAAGGGTTCTACCAGGAACCAAAAAGGATCCTCCTTTCGGGACAAATTGAAGAAGCCTTTATGGTTCTAGTGAGCACATTTGTTTCCAAGAGTATATGATACATTCTGTATGAAACAAAGTATAAGGACACATAAGCTCTAACCAACCAAACAAAAGAGGAGGCTCCAACTGCATGCACACTGTGGACCCATTCATCATCTACTCTTTTTTTTCCCCCTCTCCCAGCCCAGTTTGCTGTCTTTGCACTGTGCATGTTGCTGGGAGACATGCTCTTTGTGACCCGCATTCCCATCATGCCACATTGAACATGCCACTTTGCACCAACCAACAACCTTGGGGCATGATTGATCAATGCCACAACTTCAATGACAACTAGTCATTTCTGCCACTTCTGGCCATCACTCACGATGCATGAATCCCATGTTAAAGAGGCCACACACACACACACACACACACACACACACACACATGCAGCACTCCAGATACATCACGCAAGACTGTTTGCTTTGATTAATGGATCTCTGGTTTTCATTTTCTTTTCACCGCTTTATAGAAGAACATTCAGGAATAAAAATAGAGACTCAATGAACATGATCTCAAAATGTCAATTTGAACTGAAGTATGTAGAATGAACTGCACATGTATGCACTTCTGTTCAGTAAATGATTTATGCTAATGTGACATATATCATGGATCTTAATTGCAAATTAGCAGATACTGTTCCCTATAAAGTGAGCCTCTTTTTTTAATTTGTTCAATTTGTAACGCAGTATATGGTACTTCTGAATCTATTTTAAAACCATTACTTATCCACGAAGAAAGACTGCTGAGTATGTTATTTTGCAGTACTGCACTGCATCACATTCACATACAGTATACATATATTCACTTGTGGGAGCTGCCCAGGATCATAAGCTTATACTCAGCAGTATCTCTGGATCAGCTAGGGCAAACTCGTCATAACCCTGTGAGCAGCCTAGTCATAACCTGGCTTCTCTACCCTTCAGGCTACTGCTGCCTGTACTTTAGGTTAGAGGTGTCCTCTGGTTCCTCTCGTTTCTATGCTGTGTGTTTTCCTTCAATGTTATCAGTTGGGTTCCAGTAAAGTGCATGAAGGAATTACTGTTGTACTGGCTTTAAAGAAAAAGACGTAACATCATGCTCCATGAACATCAAGTTGATGTGTTCTGACCTTCAGTTATCTGTTGAGACAGGATTTACAGACTAGCCTGCATGTGCTCTCTTCCTTTAGCAGCAGTTTTCTCGAATTGTATAAATCTCCACATTTGTCGTTAGTGAACGCTAATCAGTAGAGCTATGGACCCAAGTTGCATGGCTTGGACTTGAGTCAAACATGAGTCAGAAATTTGATGACTTTAGAATTGACTTGGCAAAATCTAAAAAGACTTGCCACTCGACTTGTACTTAAACACCAATGACTCGTGACTTCACTTGGACTTCAGTCTTTTGAATTGAAGATATTTGATACCTTACACCAAAGACAGGGATTAGAACATAGCCTACTTTGTTTAAAAAGTGTGCCAAGAATTGGTTCATTTTCCTACCTTTCCTAAATTAACTAGCGTTAACGCTATACATTGTCAGCAAGTTGACACTTTCCCAATTACACTTTGTTTGTACCACTGACATAAATACATTAGGAAGATAGACACGGCAACTCCACGTCCTCCCACTGAACAAAAAGCCAAAATATCCTGGATGTGAGCACTGCCATCGTCTGCTGGTGACGACCAATTAAAACCAAACTGATCAGAAAAATGAACGCTTAAACAAACATCAGCGCAATAAGAACTACCTAAAATGACAGTAAACATGTAGGAGAAAAAATTATCAATCAATCAAGATGTTTTTGACTTCACTTATGGGGAGCTCACATGTTGTCCACCTATGCATAAATCAATGGTTTGAACCAATTGAACAGCATCCAATGGAGTTGCATAAGAGAACCACAAAGAACATAGGTTATGTGCCAGTTGGAAATGATACCCAAGATAATTTCATTTGCGTACAAAAAGTATGCAATGGTCAACAATAATTGCGGTATACAAAACGCAGGGGTTAAAAATTGCAGACAGAAACACAATAACTTCCAACTTTGTTCGACATTTGAAGTATAGCACTTAGAACGGTAAGTCACGGCTAATATTAACATAATTAGTGAGCTAATGCTCACCTAATGTTTAGCTCAACAGCTAGGTTTTTGTAAATCAATGAGGCTGGAAATTAACTGTTAGATCTTGTCTTGTAATCAGTAAAACAGTCTGGTAAAGTTCCTCTTAAACTGTCAAAGGTTGTGGTCCTTTCTCTTTAGATCAGAAGATAGAAACTCTCTGAGAGTGCTACCTTTTTTGTTGCTTTTTTTTCCCCCCAACTTGCTGTGGAACTGCTGTGAGCATGGCAACACGGTTCCCCCAAGGAAAAATGGCCTGCTTAAAGATTTATGAGCCATATTTTGGGCTGATGGGGCTCCTCAAAAGGTCTTTAAAGGTTAAGTGATCTCATGGCTCCATCAGCCAAACTCAAAGACCATTTGAACATCACAGAGTGCATTGTGCAAAGGACATTTCCAACAGCCATTCGCCCAGCTCGCCTATTTTTATATGCCCCAAGATTGCAGAGCCTTGGCAGAGTCAGGTAAGGTATTAGTTAACCATTAATAGTCCAGACCTGGTATAATTTTAAAGAAATGGTGCATTAAAACCGAACTTTTGCACCAACAAAAGTATAGGAATGCTACACAGAACTGGTTTTAAGACTAGGGGCAACACAAAGGTTGAAATATGCAGATGCAAATAGATTGCATGTATGCTAGATAGATACAGACTGTAGGTTTGAGAAAACAATATCCTGATCTCCAACAGCACCCATAGAAACTGAATGCCGGGTGATTTCATAATGACTTTTGCTAGGAGGTGATGCGATTAAACCCTGGGGGTCCGGTAGCCTGAGGTAAATTGCTGGAGACACAGCCAGTGTGCATAACCTGCAACACAGGTGCCTGAAAGCCTGACCACATGCACAGTAGCTGTAAACCCTAGCAAAACCGCCTCAGGGTCCCTAATGGTCCTGTCCACCATAGTGAGTAATTGTGTGAAACTGCAGGAGATCCAAATTGAAATGCTAAAATCGCTGGCATTGTGTATGAACTCCAACTGTAATTCTGCTTGCAGTCTCTCTATAGGGGTCATGGTCTTTACTTGCCTGTCTATACATATTCCTGTAAACTCTGGAACAAGTGGGTCATGTCTAAATGGGAACCCCATGCCCACAAAAGATCTTGCAAGAGTGATCATTTTAACCCAAACCATGATCTTTCCCTAACTCTAACAAAGTGTTTTTTGTCCCTAAACCTGAGCAAAGTTTAACCACAATTGTGACCTTACAAAACATAATTTGTTTGTTCAGCTTGCAGAATGAAGAAAATCTCACAAGAGTTCAGCCGATCTAGGGTTCTGATCTAGACACAAGCCAAGAAGTTGTTAAGGCTTTGCTGCCTGGGTGTGAAAGACCCTGATTTGTTTGACCATGACAGAGACGTTGTCTGTGTCAAACCGGACATCAGTTAATTGTAAGCTTGTGCTTCTGGGCCAGAAAAGATGGCCGGCAGCCAAAATGGAAACAATTTAAAGGCAACAGGCACATCAGAAAGTGTGCACCAGAGAAGTTGAGCTTATCTGCTTGACGTCAGTAAAAAACCTAGTCCATGTCTGCTGAGTGATTGATTATCATCCTGGGGGGTCTACTCTTGAGTAGGGTTGGGTATCCTTTGAGTTTTTTCCAATACCTGTGTGAAAATGATACTTTTAAAGCGGTACTGATGCCTAAACGGTGCATGAACAGATACATTTTTTAAAAAGTAAGCACAAAATGAAAGTCGATGGTATGAAAGAACAGCATTTTCATCGCTAAGGCACCTTTGAATTTGAAATTGAACAGTTTAGAAATATACTTAAATATGTAAATGTAAAAGAATATTTTCTAACTTGAGGAAAGGCTGCTGTCATCATCATCATCAGTGGACTCCCTCTCATAGATATACTGTAAATGTCAAGTGATTATGACATGTCCCATCTAGTGTTTCATATCTATGGTGAAGTCTCGTGGGTCATGACTTCACCATCCTGGGGGAAAATATTGCCAGCTGATTCTCACATTTACACACAATTGATTTTAAACATTTGTTGGGATCATTTCAAGTGAAATACAGATACACTTTAGACATTTAGTTCGGCATGTTTACCATGGCTTCTACATAGAGTAACACTTTGTGCTGCCAGAGCCATGTAGAGTGAGTGTGGATGTAATGTTAAGTAGGCACATTTGGTGATGCGTCTGTAACATCTGCAGCAGACGACAACTATTTGCATCGACAGCTCTGGCGTGTTGCACCAAAATGATGCGTTGTAATCTGTTTTGTGATTTGGTCTGGTTGGTACTGGAAATGTAGGAACCGGTGCCACATTGGCACCAGATTTCAGTACCTTATCCTACTCTTCTGGGGCTCAAACCTTCGATGAATGCGGGTGGAAAAAGCAGTGATTAAAATTCACCACCCCCAACAGCTCGTGGAAGATGCAGGCAGCACTCAAACAGCACTTAGTGCTCCCTGCTGAAATTGGCGAAGGGGGCAAAACTTGGTTCATTTTGGTTGCACTGCTGTAGTTCTGTCACATCATTTTTAAAACCTCTTGTGTATTGTATCTCTATGCCCTCTTTTTTTCAGAAGGCTTTGTTCAAGTTTTGATGACCGGGGTATGAGACTCAACAATCTGCCTTTTTCCAGAAGTATCACCTGAAAGCCGTGTATTCATGATTTCAATTCACCCACTTGTACGTGCCTTTCATGTGTAAAATCAGCTTTGCTTTCTTAAAACAAATCCCCTTTCAGATACAAAAGAAGCGCAGAACACCCGACTTCACCAGCCTGTGCAGGTCTGTTTTATGCCTGGACTAAATTAGCCAAATGTATTACGTCCCTGCGGAAATCTGAAGGTGGGAAGGGACGACGGTGAGTGAGTTGAGAAAGTAATGAGACATGACAAAGAGGGTTTAACAAGAAACAGGTGGCATATTGATGTCAACGGCAATTAACTGATTAATTGACCAAATGTGATTATTTTATTAACAAGAGCTGACATTGGGAAATCATAGAAAGAGGAGACAGATTGGTAAATGAACAAGAGAAGTGCCATATTAAAGAGATGAACAAAATAAATCAAGATGTGTAGATAAACGAGAGAACAAAGAGTGGAGAAATAATTCCCACTAAAGCTGGATTAGGCAGTATATTTTTGGCATCATTAAGTGGTCTGGGGGAAAAAAATAGACTTCTTCTCCTCCTCTTGGCTCTGTTTTTAGGCTATAGAAAATCAAGCCTGTGAGAGGAGACTTTGGCGAATCCCAGGTCGACAAGATAGTTGATTGTTCAGTCTGATTCCACTCAACAATCGATTTTCTTTGAGTCACTGAAAGCATTGGAAACTTGACAACCTGGGAATGAGACTCGAAAATCAGCTATCTTCCTCCAAAATCAGCTAGTGCGCCTCTAAAGTAAACGAAGACTTGACCTGTTGGTTTAAAGCTGAAATGTTAGCTTAAACTTGCAACAAACTTTTTCAGACACATGGGACACAGACATAACCTTTGAAATCGATATGGCAAACTTGTTAGAAAAGTTGCTTATAAAATCAAGCAGATGTGACACAACATTAGCATTCACTTGGATTTGTTTTTCTAGCCGCATGATGAATCTTGGAGCTAAAAGGAAAGCGAATATTAGACTGTTTTTGGTCACCACAAACTCCTCTGAGAAATGTCTAGTTATTTTGCTGCTAAATGCCCCACTTGTTGCTAACTTTTTCTTTCCGCCATGTGGTGTTGGTAATGTTGCGTACAGTGGGTTTTTTACCGTAGGTGTCTGAAAATTCTGCTGATGAGAGCAGTGACAGTCAACCAAAGAGAGCTGCTGCCTGTAAAAACCAACCAACCAACCAACCATCAAAAACTGCAGAGTTGGTAATAATTCTCTCACTAAGAGCAGCCCATTTCATATAATCATTTTATCCACTGTTAATATAAAGGTATTATCTGCAGCAACTTTAGTCTATGTTATCTCAATGTACAGATGAATTAAGTTTGGAGGCTGTGTGAGGGCCTTTTGTTGATCCAAATCAGCCTTTGTAAAACTTTGAGAATAGCCTCTGTCATTCCACAAAGTAGCAATGGTAGACCATTCCAACTAGGAAACAGCACAGGTGTGTATGGAGAGCGCTTCTGTCATGGTAAATGTATTGATCTTTTGCAGTCCTGACCCCGATCCGTGCACAGATCCAGAGGAGGTGAAAGCTTCTTGCTCAGTGTTGAGACAGGGGGGGGTGAGGGTCCCCAATTATCCCACACAGAGGTAAAAGTTGGACAGTGTGTCCACATTTTGTGGTGTTGTGTATTCTGTATGATACTCTGCCACACAGATCAACATATCACAGTTTCCATGAAAATGAATCTTATCTTAACACAACCCTCACAAAAAAAAATCTATTTACCTTATAAGTAAATAGCCGTTGTGACAATTGTCAAGGTAACTGTATTACTGGAATGACCACAGGGCTCTCTTCATTATAATGGGCTTTTTCTTTTTCATGGTAGCAATAGTGATATGAAATAGCAGGGAAAACACAGGTGTTTCCACTGGTACTAATAAGGTCCTGTTTAATTCAGACAAGCAGCATGCTGACTCTGTTCTATCCAAATGTAAATGTGACAGAACCTTAATTAGTATCACTGATAACACCTGTGTTTACCCTACTATTTTGTGACAAAAATGGCTGCTGGGAAAAAAGGTCTACACACACATAACAATTGCCTCATATAGCTTGTGTTGAACACAAGCAACCAACCTAGGAAATGTCACGTTTACTATTATGAAAGTGACCTCATATAGTAATCTGACAGACTTTCGATGAGCCTACAGTCTCAATGAATCTGTTGCTGTAAAATAACACGCTTGCTCAGCCCATGTACACTATGAATAAAGGTAAAATATGTCATGTTTAGTCTAATCTGGCAAACAATTTAGCTCATCTCTTACTCAGAAATAGCCATAAACATGGCAATTAGCATATTAAAACATATCTGGAATAAAGAAAATCTTTGTTTCATGTTAACCATTCAGACATGGCCCATCAATAATCAGTAGGAAGCAGCTGCTGTGACTTCAGTGGCCGCAGTGAAAACCAAATTATACAGATATAAGTCATGCATGTATTTTTATCAGTAAGTACCACTATACTGTTGTTGGACTGAAGCCACCAATATGTTTATTTGCTTAAGTTTGTTAAGATTTGGTACTGCAAATCAAATATAAATCAACATATTGGTGCGTTTTCAGCTGGTAGGAGGAGGGACGGCCGGCCTGTTCTCAGTGAAAATGGCCTCCTGAGAAACAGAGAGCAAACACAAGCTCATAAAATTCAAAGGACGCTCATGTTCAGTAAAGTGAAATTGAACGTAAAAGAATAAACAAGCCAGTAGATTTAGATATATTATAATGAACTGGATGGTGAATGCAAAGATGGCGCCCGTTCAGTGGGTTCCTGCTCGGCTCATAGACTTTAGATTGTGGATATGTCCCTGATTTTTAAAATGACTTCTTTCAGCTCGTGGAAAGTTTTACAAATATAAAACCTCCATGGATCAAACATTCATAACAGAGGGAGTCATAACTGACGTTTGTCCGAGGTGTCCTGTCAACAGTTTCATAGATGTTTCTTTTATAAATGTGGCCTTTTTTTTGCCAGTTGGGAATTTTCACTGCAATACTGCAAGCGGCCACTGTAACAAATTGGCGGCAAGGCTGAGCGGCAAAGCCCTATCGAGTTCTATAATAAGTCTATGGTTTGCCCAAGAAGAAGAGGAAGCTGCAATTAGCATTTCCTGTAAGGACATAATGGCTGCTCTCGATTTGAGGCAGCACTACCCTGTTGAAATCTGCACACTATGCAAGTGAGTACATAGTGTGCAAAGTGTACTACATGTCGTTTTACCAACTCAAGTATCCAAATTGAGACACAACATTAGTCTTCAGCTAATGCTAAAGAGAGAGGAGAATAATGTTATGTTAGCATAAAGGAGTGGGTGTGGGGGTGAAGGGTGGGAAAGTAGCACCAGCCACCAGCCAAATCCTGGTAAAATATGAAAGTGGCTGGTAGGTTTCAGGCACAAAATAATGATTTGGTATTGAGCAGCTCTTGAATTTGAACATTTATCCATCATTTATACATTCATTTTCCACCCTGGCTGTCAGGCTAACATTAGGAAGCTAGCATTAGGTGGCTAGCATGGTAGCTAACAATGAAAATAAACTCCTCAGCAAGTTAAAAAATGATTAAAAGCTGAACGTACCCGGCATTTGTACAGCTGTCCCTCAGAATAATGTACAACTCCACTGTTACCTCAACAGTTGAGTTAAACTGTGTGGAACATGAAAACATATAACTGAAGTATTGTCAGTTTTCTTGTGTTTTTTAAAGTCTTAAAATATCTTATTAATGTCTTTATTAATATTAAGCCTTATTCATTATTATTCAAATATTCTATAATCTTAATCACAACAAATACTAATCCCATTCAGCCATCATGTTGTCTTTACCTTTCCCCCCAAAAGAAGGCATATGTGTGGTGTGTTAGAATCAACATTTCTGATATAAAATAATACCTCATAAAAATGTCATAGTAAGCATTAAAATTAACTTTCTTGTGCACGTAGACTTCGTTACAACACGAATTAAACAGTTCAAATTAAGATGAAACTGTTTTTTTAATCTTGAAAACCACTGCTGCTTTTCATGTTTTACAGAGAAATAATTCCAAGCACAAAGTGGGTTCCTAAGATCAAAAGGTTCTATCTGCTTTTGGCCTCTTCCAAAAAACACAAATTTGACAGGACTTTGATATTGTACATTTAGAATACCTTCATGGTACTTGGAACTTGGTTGACACATCATTTTTGCTATTTAACCCTATCTATCTATGAAAAGGTACTGCAAACATCTTTTCAAACTGTCTTTTACAGTATAACACAAAAAAGGGTATAAACCTACTGATAAGATATTCATATCAGTGTTTTGTGTTGAGCACATCAATGTATTGAAAGATCTCTTCATATGATGGCATGCTTGTGTCATTCTGGTCCCAAAATAAGGAGGAAAAAAAAAACATGTTGGAAAGCAATACAATAGCTCTGAATGCTGTATTTGCTTTAGGGATTTGTAGTGTTTTGCTTTTTGTGTTTGTGGTTTCCTGTTTTGAGTTTTGAGGAAAATGAGCCAAAGATTCAGAACACGTGTGTGAACAACTGGGAACAACTGCGATTGTGTGTGTGTTTGTTTGTTTGTGTTTGTTGGAAATATCCCTTTAATCCCCTTGTTCCAGCAGCCCCTGCAGTGCGCGCCTCATCCGTCAGAGGGCGCGTCCACAACTCCCAGCTCAAAAAAATATCCCCCCTGAAACTCACATTCTTCTTGGAGTATGGAGCCACTTTCACAAAGTGTGGACACACTGTCCAACTTTTACCTCTGCATGGGATAATCGGGACCCTCACCCCCTTTGTCTCAACACCGAGCGAGAAGCCCCGGGACGCGTTCACCTCCCCTGGATCTGTGCACGGCTCGGGGTCGGGAGTTGGGACCGCTAAACATCTCCGTCCGAAAAGGGAAACGAGGAGAGGGAGACGCGGATAGAAGGAGAGGAGGACATGAGCGGAAGGGAGGGAGGCAGAAATCACTGAAAAGCAAAGCTGCACACACGCGTAACGCTATTTCTGGCGTGCGTAAAGACGCCGAACAAAGTAGCGTTCACCGGATACATGTAAACACTGATTATTTCTTTCCTTGGACATGTTTGGGAGCGTTGCTTAGACTGTGTTGTGGAAAGAGGGGAGACCCAGGCGCTGTGGAGGCACTGCTCCCTGTTTATTATCGCTTTCTCTTTATTGTTTGCGGTGGGAATTACGGGAACTTCTTGTTTTTGACGTTTGGCTCGTGAGGAAACGTCAAACGCAAATGCGGTAGGTGACTCCGGCAACTAATCAGACTTGTAAGGCTGTTTTTTTTCCCCACATTGGCTGTGTTGTTTGGTTCACTGAAATGTGAGACACTGGTGAAGTCAAACCGCTGCATCCAGCTGTTTCATTAGGCACTACTGTAACCCCTCCACTCACGCCTTTTTGGATTGGATATGCGAGGAAAAGTTTTTAAGAATGAAGAGGAGAAAATTTCTATAGCTTGTCGCTGTTTTCTGGTGAAGCCAACGCCGTCCGCTCAACTGGATCTTATTTTAGTCTTTTGCAAGCTTTCATCATTCCCATGTTGTGGCGACAGCAGAACTGACATGCGTCTGGGATGGGGATATAGTGCCGTGACCTACTGCGCTTAACACACAGTTGCGAAATTGCCAGATAATCGTGCTGATAAGTGAATGAGTAAGACGTCCAGGGCGCAGGTAAGGGAACCGAGCGTAGTGCCTGCTGCTTGTGCGCCGTGAAACCGTCGCTTTCAGCCCGCCGCGAATCACTTGGATCACTCGGTTACTTTGTGAGGAGGGTCTCCGGGAGCCGATTATGGAGGAGTGGAGACAATGCGGGCGGTGGTTGATAGACTGCAAGGTCCTGCCCCCGAACCACCGGGTCGTGTGGCCCTCGGCGGCCGTCTTCGACTTGGCACAGGCCCTACGAGACGGGGTGCTCCTGTGCCAGATGTTGCACAACCTCTCGCCGGGATCAGTGGACCTGAAGGAGATTAATTTCAGACCCCAGATGTCACAGGTGAGTCTGAGTAAACTTCAAACATGCACATGATGGGCTGGTCGGCACCCCGAGGCTATGTCTTGTGACTCTGCTTTACATGCAGACCTTGGGGGTTGTCAGCCTCTGCACCGCCTTGATTGCTTTTTTGGAAACCTGACCGTCTTTATTTTGGATTTTCCCAGTTAGTCCAAACCTTCCTGTCCCAACAAGCCCGGCAGCAGAGCCACTATCAGTAGCTGTATCTGTGATAATACCATTTAACAGATGTTCACATGCAGAATCCAGTCAGGTTTGCACAGGTGAGGGATAAGGTGGTACCACCCCCGCACATAAGTGGTGGTTGCCTCCCTGCCAGACCTCATGTTGATCAGAACTTTTACTGGCTTGTTGTTTCACTTTCTGCTGTACAAACAAGTGGGGTATTGTTGAACGTGTGAATTGCAGTGCAGCCTCTGTAAGCATGCTCACTGTCAGGTTCTCTGGAGTATGAAGTGAGTCATTGACATGAATTTGCAGTTCTGACAGCTACAACATCTTCATTTGCTTTAGATTAAAGCGTGTTAATTGAGTATTATCCTGTCAGTCTAGCTCCGAGTGGAAGGGACCCAAGATAATAATCTGCTGAAAGAGGAGAAACAGTTACAAATCCAAGGTTCAATCATTTGAAACAGTTTTCTTTGACTCTTGTTCATCTGTTTTGGAGCAGCATTGTGGGTGTGGCAGTTCAAGACAAAATCAAGACAAATCCTCGAAAATCATCATGATTGTTGGGGAAGTTCAGCTGCCAACCTTCTTGATTTAGTCAACACCGCCTCTGTGGTTGTAGCACTTTAAAGAAATATTTAACTCCAGAATGAAAAGTACATATGTTTTTTTTCTCTCTTACCTGTAGTGCTGTTGATTCATTTAGATTGTTTTAGTGTGAGCTGCTACGTTTTGGAGATTTCTGGCTTCCATCATGTATAATGGAACTAGATGGCACTCGGCTTGTGGTGCTCAAAGCGCCATAAAAATACACTTCAAAAACTCAACAGCAATGTTCCTTTCCACAAATCATGACCCGATTACTCAAGATAATCCATCAAATTTATGGTGAGCAGTTTCATGGAAGAACTACTTCCTTTCTGCCAAACTATACCTGCCAAACCGTATCCTTGTGTTAGCTAGCAAAGTGTTCCGAGTGGTGCTTTCCATTTTAAGTGTGAAGTCCAGGATCATAATTAAAATGGGCCAAGAATAATATTAGCGGCCATTTATTTCTGGCTGTGTGCACAAAAAATGGGGACGCTTGATAAAGAGTTAATTGTTGAATTTGCCAAGCAAAATCATGTTCCAGTACCATTTTAAAGGTACAGTTTTCTTTGAATCTTGTTGATCTTTCTACAAAACTACTTCCATTTGAATTGTGACTTTGGAATTTCTGAGTTCCCAGTTGAAAATTTCAACTGGATTTCTGACTCGGAAAGTGTGAGGAACCTCATCAACCCCACCTCAAAATCAAAGATGGCCGACTCATGCATCAATAGTAGTTAAAGTTGTTTATTAGCACGTCTGTCTTTTTTGTGTCTCCGCTTTTACATTGCTTTTGGTGTCTGTATGCATAAAATACTACACAATGTGTTGTTTTCAAGCACAAAAAATGATGATGACGTGCGACGTTGTTCCCAGCTCTGACTTTTCAACCTCCAACGTAAATGGAGCAAAACATAACGTTACAGCTCGAGAAGGGCACCGTTAATGTTTAAATACCACGTTGCCACAAGCCTCTCTTCCATGAGTAGATGCACGTTTTCTTCCGTGCAGTGATACATTTGGCAGGTGTAGTTTGGTAGAAAGAAAATAGTTCTTGCATGAAATTGCTCACAACAAGGTCTGTGGATTATCTTGAGTAACCAAGTCTTGATTTCTGAAAAAAGACACTGGTGTTGAGTTTTTCAAATGTATTTTATTTTATTATTATTTTTTTGCTTTTAGCATCGCAAGCCAAGTACCATCTAGTTCCATTATATTGGAGAAAAGACAGTCATCTCTATGGCTGATATCTCTAAATCCCTGCAACTCATACTGAAATTATACAGATAGATAAAGAGCACGACAGGTAAGAGGAAAATGTTTCATTTTTGGGTGAATTGTACTTTTAAATCCAAAAGCTGAGGTTGCTCTTAAATTTTTACCCACGCCATATCAGAGGAGTAAGAGGGGAGAAGAAAGTGAAGTTTACTGTTAGTCCATTGCGGAGAAGCTCAAAGAGGAGTAACCTCTTCGGTATAAAGTTATACCTCAAAACGAAACACAAGTCTCCATGGTGGTACGATTAGAGGTTTGGATCGTCGCACAGCTCACTTTATATAAATCTCACTCGCCACCTCAGCTCAGTCCTGGTTCCAAAGCCAATATGAGGAAGTGTCGGGTGCCACAGGAAGTTTACGTGACCACAGCAGAGTACAAGTGCGCTGTGGCAAACATTCCTATTGACTTTTATTCACCCTGAAGTCTGGTCTTAAGTACCGCTGAGCCTCCATTACTGTATGGTGGGAAGTCTGGGGGATTGGCGCTGTGAATGGATCACGGCTGCCCGCATGCAGGATGTGTTTGGTTATCCTCATTGTCATGCCCGCAGAGGCCGAAACAGCTATCATACCAGAGCGATTGCCCTCTGACAGCACATTTGTCTGATGTTCTTGGCACACCTTCTGTGACCCGTTTCTGTCATGATTATGTGTGAACGTGTGTGTATTGTGTCTGTCTGTCTGGCTTTCAGTCTGTGTTGCTGGTTTAGCGCTCTCGGGTAAATTTTCCCTGCTTTGTTTCTAGTAAAACGCAAATAAATCCAGTAGTCGATGAGCAGAAAATTCACTGACAGCAGTTCCGATGATAGATAAACTCAGAACAAGCATCAGAATACAGATTGAGTGCAGGGGGTTTGTCTCATTATGTGGGATGGCAGCCACTGAATACTCACACAACCCTGACAAATGATACAACAGCACAAAGCCTCACAATTATATCTCCACAAAGCACAACACAAAAACAAAAAAATATGGCAGGAAAGTTCAAAAAAGAAAACTTTTATTAGAGTTAATCTTTTTCTAGAGACCAGGGCTGTGATTACAAGGGATCAAGAATACTAGCCATTTATTTCTGGCTATGCGCACAGAAAATGAATGTACTTGTTACATTGAATCATTGAATATACCAAGCAAAATGGCAAATACTTGCTTGTTTCTGCCTCTCAAATATGAGGATTTGTTGCTTTTCTCTGTTTCATGTAGTTGTAAACAGGGATGTCACATTATCAAAAATGTAGTTAGTCGGTACAAGTAACAGTGAAACTATATGATTTACAATACTCAATTCAATACCATATGGTAAAAAAAATGAAAATAAAAGTCAGCGATTGTTATTTTTCTTGGCCAAAAACATCTTCAGAGCTTCTACAATAAAATACTGACGGGGGATATTTTCTAAGCCTTGACGCAAATCACTCTCGGGGGAGCATGTTGCCCACGTCTGGAAAGTAATGGAGTGCACAAGTGATTTTTGCTGCTGAACTTTGAATAAAAGTTGAACTCGGAGCAGTGGTTTAAATTTACCGACATGGTGACAGACCATTAGTTGGGAAATAAATATATCATTTATCTAGATTTATAGGGACGTCACAATTTAAGTATGAAACTGAAAATAAATCTTAGTTTCAGCTCCAGTCTCTTGTCTTCCTCCCTCTTTTTGCCTAGTAACCATCAGTAGCGTGGACTTATCAGCTCCAGAAGCTACTGACTTCCATGATTACAAGGCGAGAGAGAGGTCTGGATGGCATGCTTTGATCCGCCCACTAATCCCATGCTCCCAGTCCCACTGTGTCAGTCTGCAGCGAGGGTGGAAGGGGTGTCCTCAGTGACAAATTGGGTTAAACAAAATCCTGGCAGCAGAACAGTAGTATGTGATTTATGATAAGGAAAAGGTCAGAGCGCATGTGCTTTAACACTCAGAACACACCACAGTCAGGGGCTTAGCTGAATGAGGAGGAGGTGAAGCCGAATGATTACGCTATTTGCTCGGGACAGAATTTCTCTTCACACACTAATGGCTCCACTTGCGCGGAGATTAATAGTTTCGGAAATTGAGTTTTGTCTCTGAATATGGCTCGCAGTTCAACAGTCATGGTATCCTCAGATATGTTTGACACGGAGTAGGTGTTAACAGAGGTTATAAAGCTGTGTGAGCTGCATCAGAGCAGAGCTTTTGGTTAAAGAGTAACATTCGCTCTAAAGGGGTGTGCTTCTCATTTTTCAGTGGCCCACTAATGCTATTCAGTTGCTGCTGTTAAAAGGCTCTAATGACAATAATGCTTTAAACATTGGCATAGATCCCAGCTTGTGCTTCAGTGCGTTATCATTGTGTTTTAGTGCATTCTGTAGAGCTCAAAGGGAAGTCATCATAGCAATGCTGAGGTCATATTACATTGTTACTGGCATTTTTGATGAACTGTGTGTGTCCATAAAATGGCAAGTGTGATTGCAATGCCACATGTTGCGCAGACCAACCAACCATAACGTCTTAAAAAATGGTTTGTTTGTAGGGTTGAGTACCAAAACCCAGTGCCAATGTGGCACTGGTTTCTATGCATCCGGTACATATCAGACATAATGCAGATTTCGGTGCCACTAAAATGCCGAGGCATTGATGTAGTTGCCCTGTGGTGCAGATGTTACATGCCATCACAAATTTTTGTTAGGGCAGTGCACTCTACATGGCTCTGGCAGCAGCTAACATTAGCCTACCGTTAGCTGGTCGCTGTCTTAAGCAGTTAAAATGCCAAGCTAAACAGTCTAAAGTGTGGCTGTATTTCACTTGAAAAGGCTTCCACGGCAGCACTCTCTACATGGCTCTGTCAGCAGGTAGCGTTAGCCTACCATTAGCCAGTAGCTACCTTAAAAACACTTATATTGCCAAGCTAAACAGATCAAAGTGGCATGTGGCAATCCCTA
The DNA here is from genome assembly GCA_027495735.1 of Lutjanus campechanus. Taxonomy (NCBI): domain Eukaryota; kingdom Metazoa; phylum Chordata; class Actinopteri; order Lutjaniformes; family Lutjanidae; genus Lutjanus; species Lutjanus campechanus. The sequence continues at coordinate 15,123 of JAJHUR010114487.1, read as the reverse complement.
CAGCAGGCATGTAAAAGGAGGACTCATCTAGGGATGCAGGGTGAACACTTGTGAGTAAGGCTCAAGGAGGTCTTGGGTTCAAAAACCCTTACATGCCAAAAGGGGACTTTCTGTGTAGGGTTTGCATGTTCTCCTCTTCCCTACATGGGTTTTTGTGCTGGAACGCTAAGAGAAATAATTGTTTAGTTGATCAATCAGTCATCAGTTGAGTCATTTATCAGGCAAAAATTCCAAACATCTGCTGGTTCCTGCTTGTAAAATGTTAGGATTTGTTGTTTCTCCATTTCATATGATTGAACATTGAACATTTTTGTGTTTTGTACTGTTAACGGGACAAAACAATCAATTGGAGGGTGTAATCCCCAGTGAACGGCAGGAATTTATGGTAATTTATGAGGACTTTTCTGTCATTTTATAGACAAAGCAATTCAAAATAAACAAAATAAGCATTCGCCGCTGCAGAACTGGTCCAAGAACTGCTCATAGGTGTGAATGTGAGTGTGGTTGTCTAGATATATGAATCAGCCTCGTAAAAGCCTGTTGCCCAGTGCATGCTGGGATTGATCCAGCCCCCTGTGATGTTTAACAGGATATGAAATAGAAGGATGGGCACACCTGTAACTGAACACACCAGGATCATAATCATGAATTTAAACAAATTAATAAACATTTAACTTTTTACAGTAAGAAGTGACTTCTGGAAATGTGGAAAATATAACAGCACTGCCGTTGTACCTTTGAACAAGAAACAAGGACAGTTAGCACCAACTTAACTGAAGCTGGAAAGTGATGCACTGAAGCCTGTGCCCGACTTGCGGGTGTGAATTCATCTACTGACATAAAAATGAGGAAGGCCCACTGCAAAATCAGCACTCAACAGAGTGTGACTGAATAAATAACGGTTGAAAATGTGCATTCATGTGGGTGAAAAGGGAAATGTCCAATCTCGTATCCTTCCAGCTTGCAGTGAGGAAGTCGCACGTTTTATTGTGATATTCATGAAGTAAATTATAAAGCACTGAACTGTACATACATGTAAAACAGCGAACCAGACGTGTCTGACATCTGAAGTGACTGCGGGCTGTGTTGTGCAAAAACTGGTGTGCTGGGATGAGTCTTGGACCACGTCCACAGTGAGCTGGCTGAATTTGAAAATGTTTGAAAAAATTGCTGGTCTCGAATTTTTGTGCAGACAGGGGAGATGGAGCGTTTCGAAAATGACTTAAAGGGATAGTTCAGATTATTTAATGTGGAGATGCCCCCAGTTTGGAGAAGAAGAGAGGGGCACATATTTAAATTATATTTTCACTGCTTCACTTTGCCATGAGACAGTCTTTTCCAATGGGAAACTTGAGCCAAATATTCCTCTTTCCAAACCAACCAAACTCCATGAGTGAAATCAGTAATTTTACCTCTCAGAACACTGTAGTTGCTTATCTATTGCTGCCTCTATCTATTGGTTTGTTTGAGGGCCTGTGTGAGTTCAGTGAATCCAAACTATCCTTTTAAAACACAGAATTCACACAATAACACAAAGTAGCTAACAGATCGAGCCAGTGGTAGACCAGCAACTCCTGTGTTCAGAGAGGTAAAATTGCAGATTTCCCCCATGGAGTTTGGTTGGTTTGGAGAGAGCAATATTTAAAAGTCAGAAGAGGCTGTCTGACGGCAAAGTAAAGCAGTAAAAACATTCTAAATCACCTGTGATCGCTCATTTTGAACGCCAACATGGCTGATGTGAAAATACAGGTGTTGTTATTGATCTGTACGTCTTACTCATAAAACATAAACGTAGAGTTCCTAAACTCTATAGATTTATCTGCTTCACTGTGGTTCAGAAGAGAAGGCAAAGCACCTCTTGCAAATAACCTGTCAAGATGACCTTCACTTAGGTGGTCAAGTAAATCCCTGACTGTATTTTTACAAGATGGCGAGGCCCTCCTCTCTACCTCAAGGTCTTAAATGGATGCTTAATGAGCACTGGTGTTTGGAGATGCTTCGGAGCTCAGAGTGTACGTATTGAGAATCCAGCGCCTCGGGCTGCGTCTGAAAGACAAGACTGAGCTGTGCTCTCTGAAGCCTTTTGTGTGTTCTGCAGTGTGTGTGTGTGTGTGCGTGTGTTTTTCAGCCGTTCTCATTCTTTTTTTTTTTTCCTGTTAGTGAGGTAGTTGTGAATGCCTTTGGGATGACTCAGGCGGATATGTATGTGTGTGTGCCGCGGTGCTTTTGTTTCTTTGTGTATGTGAGTGTGTGTGCACTTGCTTGTAATGTGTATATCTGTAAGTGCGTGTGTGTGTGAGAGATGTTACAGTACCTGTGCTCAGACTGAATCACTGTTGGCTGAGCCCGGAGCTCTCCTGGAGCTTCTCAGTGCTCCACAGGGCTCCAGCTCTCACACAGAGCCTGCCGCTTCCACTCACAGTAATTGAGGTTCTTCCTCTTTGTCCAGCTCCCACCAGAAATATTGGCTGCTGCTGGCAAGTAACAGGAGCTGATTGAAATGTAGTTTTTTTTAAATTCCGCTTTTCATACTTGGGCAACGGCTATATACGTTGCTGCAACCTTGGACTTTTGGCAAAATTTTGAATAAAATAATGTGGCGCCCGCGTGATTCATGTTGGGGTTCGGCATACATAATAAAACTCGGTGTCTGGCCTGTTTCATCAGGGTTACAAAGGGGCCAGAGAATTCAGTTTTGAAATCCACACACAAGCTAATTTTGAGCAGAAAAAGGGGCTTTTTGTTGGAAAAGTTAACATCACATGATCACAGAAATCTAAGTGATTATGTGTACAGTGAAAAAAAAAGTAATTTAGTGTGTTCTTCTTTAACTACTACTATTTTTGGCCCAGCAGTGACAAAGTCATGACTTTGTCTCGTAAAGTTTGATCATATTCTCACAGTTGTCACCTTTTTCATTCCACTAGAGTTTGCAGGGCTTTACATAACCCAGGGCTGTCAAAAGTGACAAAGTATCAATACTTGTTCAATAGCACATGTTGAAAACAATATACTAGCATTCTATAATATGTCTAAAATCTAAAAGTGCTTATTCAAGATCTCAGCAACATTTCAGTTTTTTCCTTGTTATGTATCTTAAAGGTAGCACTGACTGTTTTTTTGTTTTTTGTTTTTTGTGGACAATATACTACTTATATTTTCAGATATTGCAGTATTAATCAATCAAAGTGTGACCCCCAGACGGATTTTAAGTCTAAGCCCCGGGATTTCCACTGACTTTTGAACCGCCTCTGCTTATAATACTGAAATCCCCATCTTTAAGAGCTCTGCATGGTTGGAAATAAGATCAGAGAGAGTGTATAAACCAGAAAACGTCATGCTAAATTCCAGCCCACCCACTATTCTAAAATCTCTGGTTGTGACCAGCTTTGGGTGGGGGCTGGTGACTACTGTAGACGTCCATCCACCCACCCGAGCCTCTCTCTCAGGGGTAATTTAATCTCAGCATTTGGTCTACTGTTGACCCCGTGACCCCAGCACCCGCCGGATGCAGGTAATACTGCTAATGGAGCTCGTTAGGGACACGTCCTGGGCTGCACAGCTGGGACGGCGCTACCGAAAGCTAATGGGATTGACAAGGAGGGAATGGGACCAGGCCGGGGTTCTCTAACCTTTTTTTGTCAGCTAATCCCATTTCTAAGGTCATGGAAATTATTTTAACTGTAACTTTTGGTATTTGTGTGGCTTATGTGTTGACATTTCCACAGCTGACCTATAAACAATGTGTTATGTCTTGAGGGAATAGAAGTGGCCTTTGTCTCAAGTGTCAGTGGCAAGGAATCTGTTTTTCACAGAAACTTATGTACAGTTCAGAGCAAGTTGGCTGTATTTAACTATTTAACAACTGCAGATTAAGGTATGATATATTGATTGTTAAAATTAGTGCCCAAACTAGATCATTCACAACACCTTCTGTATCTGCTGTATGTACTTTTTCTCTACAGTTACACTTCACTTCCAAATATGTTGTTTAGATAATATAGCTAATTTGAAAGTTTGTTGATAACCTGTGCAGCCATAAGACCTTTTCTAGTGGTGTTGCCCCATCTTTAGATGTCCAGTTATTAACCTGGTAAGCAAAATGATATTATAACCACCCAATCAAACCAATCAACCAAACCAACCAACCACATAACCCAAACTACCAACCAAACCAGCTAGCCCAACCAACCAACTAACCCTAACCCATCAACCCACCCACTATGAAAGTAAAACCCACGTTGTAAAGGCGAATAAATAATTAATATCCCTTTAGTCCCGGGGGATATATCAGAGGACATAGTGAAGCATTGATTTAGACCTCTCCTCACACTGAGGTAAGCTTGCATAGCTGAGCAGTAGTAGCACAGTAGTATTCCCGGAGCTGTGTAGAAATCCAGTGTCCTGTTCAAGGTCACCTCATTCGGGCGGATGCTGTGCAGCAGGAAGGAGCTTGAACTTTATCAAGTTGAAGGACGGTCTTGGTATCCACTTGGCCTAAAAATAAATATTTCCTGAGAAACAGAAGCCAGACTGACTGAAAAACATTAGCAGAGAGTGTTTTTAGATGCTCCAGCCCTACTGCTTACGTTCAAGTTATGATATTTTCATTTAAGAATTTATCCTCTTAAACTCTTACAGGTGTGTCTGTGGGTGCACGCCAATTCCCTTCACTGTTTCCCTCTCAGGAGATAGGAATTGAGGAAACACCTTTATCGAAAAATAAGACGTCCTGTCCTCTGAACTGCTGTTTGAAGCAATGCCTTTTTCTTTATCAGCTGTCAGTCAAATGGTTCGGGGAAAGTGGAAATTATGTGCATATGCCTCACATCAAGCTATAGTTTCTACCTGCTGCACAGTTATTTTCAGCCTCACAGGTGAAGTTAGTGATATTGAAGAAAGGAATGAATGCAGAAGATTGTTCTACTTTTGTTCGTCAGATCTACACACAACACAGGTCCATTATTTTCAACTAGATGGTGAATCAGAAAACATGAAATCTATCACAGTCTTTTACTTGAGTTGGTTCTGTTATTTATTTGAGTGTCCAAGTCGGTATAAAACAACAACGATGTTGTAATGTAAATCAATAGCAGATTTCCAAAAAGAGGGTGTGTTGGTCCCAGTTAAAAGACTTCTGCAAAGGCTGATCTTTTGTATCCTTGCTCATGCCCCCTCACTCCTTGATCCTTGCTCCTCTGAACAGAAATGAGAGCATTGGAACGGCCTTCGTGATGGCAGGCACGAAACAATTTCTGGGTCATGTGCAGGAGGAACTTTCAAAAAAGAGAAGTGGCATGTACCCTCATGTCACAGCTGCACAAGAACATCTGAATGTCCTGAATGTTTGAAAAGAATTGCCCCGAGATCTGTCCTGAACAGTGTTAGAACAGCAGAGAAGTGCTGAAAGGTTTGTTGATTCCTCGTTGGTGCTTGGCTCCACAGGGAAATGGTTATGTGACATTCACCATATAGAAAGATTGTCTTATTATCACTTCGTCTAACCACTGGAACACAAATTTATGACTTTATTCAGGAATCGATATTAACCATGCCCCGTAGCCACAAAAAAAGTTACCCTGTGGCCACCAAATACTTCCTTATATTGCAAGAATTTGCCAACACAATGCTACAGTTCCACAAACATCACAATTCCTTTGCACCTTTTAGTTGAACATTCTACGAAAAGTGAAAAGTTCGTGTAACCAGCTAGCTACTGATATGTTTGGGCTGCTTTAGCCTGCTCACGCTCTTAAGACAATAACCAGAAACACAAAAGGCGCACTATTAAAAAACCAAAACCGCAACAAAATTTTAGAAGTGAATGGACGCAGGAGTTTCAGTGGCTAGAATATGGCAGATCTAAGGACGTGATGTACTGCTGTGTGTGCTGCCCACTTCCCTCAACAAGTCTAGAAGTCTGGCTTGTTTTTCACCAGAAATGATGTCCTCAGGAAATACCACTTCACAGTTCATGGGAAAACTAGATAACACAAGTGTCACAGTTAAGAAAGGCAGTGTTAAGTGACATGAAATTGTCTGACCGGTTTTACAGAAGTTTACATTTGGGCCACCAAATTTAGGAGCTTGGTGGCCCGTTGGGACAGTGCTTAAAGCTATTAACATCTGTCTGTTTATCTACTTAATATTTTTATACCCATGCTCTCCGTAGTGCTTCATGATTATGAAAAACTCCCACTCTTATCCTCTAAATCCCCTGTTTACAGTCGAGGGCTGATATCCAGGTGTGAACATCTGTCTCTCGTCAAAACTTTTAACAGCTTTTGAAAAATGTGATGAATCCCTCAGAGTCCATCATGAAATGTGATGAGCTGAAACCAGCGTTGTATTGTGTTTCTGTGTGATGAATGTAGAATCAATCTGAACTTTGACTGCCAGTGGCCAGAAAAAAAGTTTGAAAAGACTCTTTCAAAGTAAAGCCACTGAACCACTTCAGAAAGATTCCTGTCAGCGTGTGATGAGCGAGAAGAGAAGATGAGATGAGTGCTTGCATAAAAGCACTTTCCAAAAAGGAGTTAATGGACTCGACTAGAGACTAAAGTTCAATATGGGATTTAGTCAATTCAGCCTCCTTACTTCCTGGTTCTTGGTTATTGTATTTTGTTCCATACTTCCCTGCAAGGAGACAAGGAAATGTGACTTTAGCACATTTGATATTCTGTTGGACTTTACACTTCCTTACTGTTAATTATTTCTTCACTCAAGAACTTTTTGCTTGTAATACAATCATGCAGTAGTTAACACATCTCGACCTCAGCACCAAAACAACCTGCTAGTTAAAATTTAATAGACAAGTAAAAACAAACTTTGCTATGGTGCTTTTGTTCCACATTCTTTCTTTTTTTCCACAAAAAGCATACTGATTTGCAGTGCCATACAATGCATGCTGTGATATTTCAAATTGGGCAAGAGGCTACAAGAGCAGTGAGATGTAAGAGATAAATATTCAATTGAGAGAGGTTTGTCTTCAAATGCTACAGAACATAAGCTTTTGTGCACACTCATTAGTGGAAGAACACTTCCAAGTCCACTACAGACTCTCTATGTGAGAGGCTGTGAAGGCGTGCGGTTCATGGTTTTATGTGACAGGAAGAATACATGGCACAGGCATAAATAGGAAAACAGTTAAGTACCTGTTGTATAGTGCAGCAGTTGAATAAATCACATAGTAGTTGAGGTCGATACTCATTAAGTGAAAATGTACACGTACTGTGCAATTCTGCAGGCCTGCTGCTTGTGCAGTGGGTCAGAGAAATAGGAACTGAATTTGGAATTCAAACAAGCCCCCTTTATTTCTGACTGTCTGCGTACAGTAACTGTCTGGCTCATCTGCACAGGCTGCATTAACACAAACCACAGCTGCCACAAGATGTGGTGCTGAAGCAGATTTGAGACACAATGCAAACACTTACTGTAAATTACGCTTAAGTGTTTGCATTGTGATAACCCATTGTTTGCAGAAAGAGCGTATTCAGAGTAAAAATCACTGAATAATAACGATTAAATGCTAAGTAATATAATTCTTACTGTTTAAACAACTGTTGGTCTGTTGAATCCAGTTTTAATGCCATAACCTTGATTGGTGCACGCTTTTTTCCGCCCAAACTGTAACAGACCAAAAGCTCGACATCCAAATGCAAGCAGTGAGCACTCAGCTGCATTGGCCCCAATTTGAATGTGGGCCATGTGGACCATGATGTGGCAATTCAGGTGGAAAGGCTGCTGCGGAACGATCGGGGGTTGAGCATTTTGATTTAAAAAGTTCTGAAGTCACCATGGAGAATGCATGTATTATAAGGATGTAGCAGTTGTTTTTAATCACAACTTGATCCGACTCAGTAGAAGACTAGGAAAACAGGGAAATTTAGTGGCGTGGGTGGATGGGAGCAGTTCTAGAAGTTCTATATTGTCATCTGCTGCTTGTTTAATATGTCTGAGCACAGGGCTGTGATGTACTATATTCTAATACGATTTGAGGAAATTGTTTTTTCATGATTAATTTTAAGATAGATGACTTTAATATTTAAAATCCTGGTTGCTGCCTACCTTTTTATTAGCTCTGTTGCACTCTACAGGCAAGTTAATGGCCTAGTTTGACAGGACATTTTTAAGTCGCCTTGTTTGCTTTCTGTCTTTTAAGCCCATCCTAGAGAGCACGGGAGGTAGTCATGAATAAATTCTTATTTCTTACCTTCTTACTGTTAGCAAAGTTGTGGGGTTTGGTCCTAGAACAGTTTGTGGATATCATGAACCACACACATCTGGCAAAAAAAAAAGCTTGCCAATTAGCTTGTTCAGTGGGTAGGTTAGCTCATTATCGCTAACTCACTAGCTACATCTAAAGAATGTATGATTCTGTGTCCATTTACTGTTGATTGTCCAGTATATTGTTCAGTTTAGCTCACTGCATGTTGGCGCAATATATTTCCCTCTACACTGAGCCTCACCTATCATCGCACACACAGAGTGGAGCAGAGAGAAGAACAAGTGAAGCTACTTTGACAACTCATTATGTAATTCTAAGTGCAATAAAAGCTTCCCACCAGGAGTGATTTATTAATGTAAAACCAAGGACAGGCAAATGTCGATGCCAAATCAGTTGAGCCAAAGCTAGCCAGCTAGTGAGCTAGCTCACAAAGATGTGTGTGTTGTGCATTTTGCATCGACTTCTGTGATATTATTTATGTAACAATTTATAGTTTGAGATGTGAAAAGTTTATTTTTCAACTGTAAAACATCTGTCCTAGAACATTTCTTTGTCACAATTGAAAACTTTTTTAATTTAATGGAATCTTATCAAAAAAAAAGGTTATTTATGTTATGGGTTGTGACAATATTTTATAAACTCTCAAATATCAATATTGGTATCTGCCTCAAAAATACTGTATAATTGAAACAAATCGGATTAGCCACAAATGACAGAATTTAGCACACCAGCATGGGAGGGGAAGGATTTAATTTGGGACCAGGCGACATGGTGAGAAAATGTCACTCCTGTGCGTTACTGGCTAACAATGAGTTTTGAATTATTTAATATCTAAAAGTCAAACTAGCTTTGGTAGCAGTGGCGTAGATGTCTAAATCCAGAGTAATTACAGCTGTAGCAGATAAAGCAGAGTGTTTCTGCCCAGTGATGCAAGTTTTTAACCCACATTGCAATACATCATATCATTATGCATCATCTCACTCTCTTTTTGATTGGGTATTTTTGCAGCAGCTTGAGCATGACTCAGCCAGTCTGTGCAGAAAACCAGAGCAATGCAGTTTATCATGTGTGCTTAAAAACGCTCCCCCACCTAAAGCCTGCGGAACGTTTGTCTGCCTCTTCCCTCTTTCTCTTCCCCTGCATTCCTCAGGGAATGCTGTTAGTCTGAAATGCACGCACAGTGTTTATTCGGGGAACTCCGAGTTGACCTAATCTTTCAGACCGAGAGGGAGACTGTAAGTGATGTCATGTAAAGGCAGCTTACAGCAAATCTAGTAAAGAGCATTTTAGTGTGAAGAGAGGAGAGCGTTTTTATAGCTGACATTAGAGTTGCCTTAAATTCTCGCATTTTATGTGAAAACATCCAGTGAAGACTAGGCAGGCCCTCCGGGAAGTTGCAAATGTAACAATTAACACAAATTCAGCCGATCCCTGTGAATCTGCACAACCTTGCAATTTTGTCCAATCACTGCAATTTCTTTCCTCAAACTTGACCAAGAGAGTGAGACAGTTCAGTTACATAATGCTTACTATAGCAAGCATTAATGGTTAGTTAATGCCTTTTATGACAATAATTAATGTTATGTAAACACCAGTAGCAAATTATTAGTAAATCGATCAGTTAACTATTGATAAACTGTTAGTTAATGGTTATTGCTGCATTAATAATGTAAATTAATAGACCCTTATTGTAAAGTGTTACCAAACATTCTAACAAAATGTGCTTTATTTGTAAATGAAGAAGTGAAGCTGGGGGGAGAGATTCACAAAGAAGCAAAGATTTTTGCAGTTCAGTAAAATCATAAATAATTAAAGGGGTACTGCTATGATTGGTTGAATTTGTGGGAAGCTAACGATGTTTGCTAAAAAGGTGTTACCAAATTTTTCTAACCCTGAGTCTTTTTGGTGTGGTTACTAAGGTTACTAGAACATTCACAATAGAGTGTGGTTTAAGTCTCTATGGAACAAGTTGCCTTTGATTTTTAATGAACTGTCCAAAAGTAAAAAACAATTCAAAGCTTTGTTTGGGCAATTTCCACTTGCTCTTGCATTTCCATGGCATAAAATGCCTAAAAACATTAGACTAGGATCTAGGGTTGGGTATCGATATTTGATACTTTCGAGTATCGAAAATGCCTTTCATTCTATACCAAATTTTGATACCTGTGGACTAAATATCATCAGCATCAGTGAGAAAATAAGCAGACAGCATGTTTGTACCAAGTTATAACAATGTTGGTGATTGGCTTTCTAACATTATGCGCTGTAGAGGCATGCGGGAAAAAAACATCCAGGCACGGGGATCATTGTTTTGGTTTTGTACCACCAGGTCTTTGAACAGCTTTTTCCTCAAAATAAGCTGGTTCTTTGCGCTAAAATGGATTTGGTATCGAAAAAAAATATTGTTCAGGAGCCAGTATGAAAGCCAAGGTATCTGTACCATTATACCCAGCCCTACTTGGATCATTCTGTTAATATCCCCTCATAATTACCTTACCTAACTAACCTCTGGAGACACATTACACTTTGAGGAAACCGATCCGCCATGACAACAAGCTGCCAGTTCTGCCATTCCACTAGAGATGGACAAAGAGATCATGGAGCCTTATGGACACCGTCTGATTTCTAAAGGGGCTCCATCTGCATAGCGGTTGTTGGGGGTGATTAGCATGGGCATGCAGTGGAATGGCGCCTGAATCGTCGCAGAGCCAGCCATGCTCTGCTGGGCGCCATCGCTCCGCAGAGAAATGAAAAAGAGAAGGCCGCGGTCCCGTCTCTGTAGCCAGATGGCTGAATCTCTCCCCTGCAGTTCTTCTCAAACCGGAGAACCGCAGAAGATCTTTTATTTTCTCCATTTTTAATTAATTTTGACTGTTTAGTTGTTAATCAGTAGTCAGTGTTCCCTCCCAGGCCTTGACTGGCATCTGTCTTCATCCACGACTGTCAGTGATGACACTCGGCCTGCTACATGTCGAGCTGTTGTCAGGACTGTACCGTTGCCGGGAGTCTAATTTGAGTTGTGGCAGTGGTAGACTGATTGTGGCTGTTTCCTGTGGTAGAGAACAGATTAGGATCTGGATTGTGCTCCGGGGAGAGGCGCAGCAGTTCCCATCCCCCCCTGCGGACACCTCCAACCCCAGCTGTACACACACACAAACACACTGTAATACATTAGCAACCTCTTTCTGGGGGAAAGATAAACAGCTTTATATTTCCTCTATCTCTTTGCCAAATGAAACAGATAATATGCACCCCTTGTGACGCACTGCCTGGTGGCAGCTAAGTATAAGAGGAGTGTTTATATGTTGCACTAGCCATGGATTTTCCAGGCTGTCGCCACAAGAAGCCCCAATATCCAATTACTGATGTGTATTGATCATATCACATAATTGGCTGTGGAATAGGAAGGGCACAAAGGTAGGGTTACAATGTTAGACTCAGTCCCATAAAAGGCCAGTGCTTATTGATCTTCCCCACGGTTCAGTCTCTTGTTAATCATGCAAACAAAGTGGAACAGTGTGTAGCCGGTTATAGAGGGTGGAAGAGATCATTTCCTCGTGCCCCACCTTTAGCTCAGGGTGCACTGCTTTGTCATTTGTAATTTAAGCTCTTCCCAATTGTAGTCTTGGTGTTTTGCCACACTATTTTTCCAACATACTGCATTTTTAAATCAGTATTTTCTTCAAATGCATTATATTCTACCAGTTTTAAAACAATTTACTGTTTAGACATAGTAAGGATGCACTTAATTGATCAGTCACTCAATTATTTAGCATCTCTTACTTAGTCTAATGAGCAAGTAAAAAGTCCAAAGCATTGATTACATAATGGTGTAAAAGCAAAAGAAAAGCAAGCTGATCAGTTATTTATGACAGAGGTGTGGACTTGATTCACGTGACTTGGACTCACACATTTGATGACTTTAGACTTGACTTGACAAAATCAATATAAGACTTGCAACTTAACTTGAACGTTCACACCAATGACTCATGACTTAACTTGGACTTGAGCCCTTTGACTTGAAGATACTTAATACCTTATACTAATGTTAACACTATTTACCACGAGCAAGTCAACACTTAATTCCCCAGATCTTCTTTGTTTGAACCAATCTGACAGCATCCAGTCAAGTTGCAGGAGAGAACCTTGAAGAACTGATATTATGTTACTGAGTTATGTGTGGGAAAAAACTATGCCAAAGATAATTTTGTTCACACACAAAAACTACAAAATGGTGAACAAAAGAAGAATTGCAGTATGTAAAACATGCAGGTCAAAAATTACAAACAGGGATGCAACAACTTCCAGTTTGCTAATATTAACATAGTTAGCGAGCTATAGTAATGCTTAGCTAACGCTACTTGACAGCTAAGTAACTTTATAAATCAACAAGGCTTGTTTAGAACTCAAAAATCAAAGTTTAGGACTTGGGACTTGTCAGTGTTGACTTGGGACTTGAGTTTGGACTTGAGTGCAAAAACTTGAGACTAAGTGTGAACCAACTGTGATGTCCACCATTGGTTTGGACTACCGTTTTGGAGCCTTAGGTTTGGCATTATGGGGGTTGCCATCTTGTTTTTTTGCAACCAGACTGTGCTTAGTTTTAGCTCGTCCATTCAGCTGGAAATAATGACAGCCTGACTGGTTGCTATCTTTCTCATATTACAACAGACAAACAATCAGTACACTAAAATATGTTTCTGAAAACATTTCAGGTGAGAAAAAGATGTATTAACAAAATCTTCATCCATATTTGATCAGTACTGTCCACCTTTACAGTTCAAGCTGAGTTTAATGAGCTCTGTGTGTTGACCTGGACGGACTCACTGACATTGTCAATCACACGGAAGCGCTGGACTAAAACAAAAACTGCTTTAGTATCTATTTTACCCTAAATGGGACCATAATTTAATAAATGAACATCATGTTATATTGAAGAAGACTTGAAACTGGTGATTGAAACCATCAAATAATTAGTTTACTGAGGTCAAAAATAAGTGAGAAGTATGCTCACTTTGCAATAATGGTACATACAATTGGACTTCTTTTTGCAACCAGTTTAGTCGCCCCCTGCTGGACATTAGTAAGAATGCAGGTTTAAGGCACTTCCACAATGGCTTCACTTTCCAGACCTGGAAGCTCTGTCCACTATTTAATATACAGTCTATGCTTGAGACTTGTGACTTGCACGGCAGTGACTTGGTCCCACCTCTGATTTCTTGTGTAACCAGCAGGTGTTTACTATTTCCATCTGACAGTGAACTAAAATGATGGATCAAAATCATTATAAATTAATTTTCTGTCTGACTAATCAACTAGTCTAATAAACTGTATAGTATGAACTTGGGCCTGTGAGTTTAATTCTGTTGCTGGGTTTAATCCAAGTTCCCACAAATGAAATGAATAGGATGACTGATTATAGGCTTAGAGAAATAATCTCATCGTAATGTGATGCATTACTTCTTACCCCACCACCACCAGTAGCAGCAGCAGCAGCTCCAGTATCTCGCCCAAGGACACTTTGGCAGGACTGAGTCTTGTCAGCAGGGACTGAACCCAAGTTGCTCAGTCGAAGGTCGGCCTCTTTAACCGCTGGACTGTCTTGATACAGAGAAAACAAAGCCACCTTGTCAGTCTTAAACAGACATTGATTTGTATTCTGCAGGTTTCAAACCAGCCCTCCAAGTCCTTAAAATTCTACATTGTAAGTTTTTTTTTTCCATTAGTACATCTGAAATAAGCTGCCATCTTGCATACTAATGTAGCTGTAATTGTCACTGTTAACAAAGGCCAGGCAAACCTACTTTAAGCTATTATCTGCCCTGGAAGTTATCTCGCAGAATGTTCATAGCAATTCATAAAATCCTCTCTGGTGGACAGGAGAGATGAGACAGAGAGGCTTTGGAAAAGAAAAGTAA
>JAJHUR010114486.1:2999-14199 GCA_027495735.1 Lutjanus campechanus | reverse complement strand
CAAGTCTCCTAAAACCCCAACTTGCTGTTCACTTGTCCATCACACACACACCCAGCGCATGCGACTGTGCCCCAAACTAAGGATCTACAGTGAAGATTCAGGCTAAAAACATGGTGTAAATGACGTCTTTCAAGTCAACTCGGCGTGTCGGAGCTTTAGGATACTTGGATTACACCAGCTGAGCAGTATGGCGGCATATCATGTCTTATTTCTCAGTTGTTGTTTTTTTCATTTGAAAATTCATTCACTTTAATTGTTAGGGAGATTCTGTGGTGCTGTTTTACTGTGAAACTTTGTGGACTAAAAACACCAAACCTGACCGAATGAGGGGTGAACTATCCCTTTAAAACAGAGTTATTTAGAAAGTACTGTTAGCTTTGATTCCTCATCCTCAATAAGTACTCTTTCTGTGTACCATGTGTATCAGCATGTACTGTATAAACATTTTTTCTGCAGTGATTGCAGCCTGACTGCACTGGGTGTGGCTTCAGGGTCAGTGACTGGGAGGTGACCAGTACAACCACAGTCTTCTACTGGTGGCCACAAACATGTTGATAAGGTCTTGATAAGACTAGTTTGATGTCGGTTACTGTATTAGTCATGTCAGCTTGTTTTAGGATTGTAATTTGAAATTCTTCCTCCAACCTGAACCCGACGTGTTTCTTCTTCTTCTTCTTCTTCTTCTTCTTCTTCTTTTTCTTCTTCTTCTTCAGGTACAAACAAATAAAGTACAGGGGTGCCTGTCTTGCTGCTCTCTGGCTGGTTGTTCTCAGTAAGCTAAGAGAAATTAATTGCTAATCATAAGTTACCACACAAAATGTGAATGATCCTACACTGTGAGTTCATCTTCAGTCTTCATCGTTTTCTTTTTACTTATTTATAGGTGCTGGACTGTCCAATAGCTTCTACCCACAGAGTCCAATTTTACTGTCCTTTAGTTCGATTGCTGTCCTGGCCCCCTCCCTGTCCATCGAACTCTTCTGCAGTCTGTCCATCATCAGGATCCTGAGAAGGCCCGGCCCAGGAGACAAAGACGCTCAGCAGAAGAAGGAAGGGAACCAGCAGAAGATGAGAGCCGTCAAAATCATCTGTATCATGCTGGTTATGCTCGTTTTTAACGTGACTCCTTTCATGGCAGTAGCTCTGCTCTACAACGTCACTTCATTAGTTGATCTGATCATTGTGGCGTTCACACTGTCCACTGTTGGAAGCTCAGTGCAGGCTTTTTTATTCCTCAGAAGGTCTGGGAAACTGACGTGTAAGAATAGAAGCTGAAATTACACAATATCTATCCATCTATGTATCTATCTATCTGTTGGGACAAAAACCGTATATTGGGGTTTGGGGTTTTTGATTTTTACTCTTCAATCATGCTGGAAAATATCTTTTATAAGATCAAATGAAACCTTGTGAGGGGCCAACCTCCTAGTGATTCAATTTTTTTATTAAATGTAGACACCAACTCTGTCAGATGGAAAATCTGATAGAGTTGACGTTATTTTTTCATTTCACAGCACAGTCTTAGCGAGCAGCCATTTTATCTTTTAAAGCTGCTCAGAGCTCTCACTTAACTCGCTTAATCCTGAACCAGTTTGAATGAATTTTGGTTCGTTATAAATGTGAGAAATTCATCATCAAGTGAATCAAGTGTCAATTATTCACAACTTCAACTTTTGTGAGCGTTTCCAAAAAGTAGATTTATTCATCTGTTATGTTGTAAAGCTGCCTGGTTGCTTAATGTTTTAAATAAATAATAAAATTATCTAAACTACAAAATAAATAAAGTACAAAATGTTCTAAATAAATAACAAAATGTTTGAAATAAGGTTTTATTTTCTCCTAGTTAAGTTCAGGTGAACCCAGGACGCTCTGTTACTGATTCTACGCATCATGCATGCAAACTGACACTACACTATACTTCTTTGGAACTTTTACTCCTTTCTGAATTCTGTTAATGTGATTTGCCTGTTTGTGCATCAGTTCCAGTCAGTCATGTGTCACCCGTGTGCAGCGACTGAAGCAGGAGAGAGGAGTGTTCAGCCTGCTGCAGAGGCAGGGGCAGAGACAGACGGAGGCACAGATTGTTTCTTTCAGCAGGCATATCTGCACAGCTGCACCTGTCGAGCAGGTTGGATTGGATGAACTTTGCGGGTGGGGGGGTTCGGAGGGTGGGGTCAACGGCACAGTGATAGAAAGGAGGGAAGGAATGCTTCGACTGACAAGCAGACACGAGGAGAACAGACTGTAGAGAGTCTCTGAGAAAGCCTGGGACGTGATAACCACCACTGACAGGAAGAAAATCTCTTCACTGAAGTCACCTCTGTCCTCAGAACAGGTAAGACAATGTCCTCACTCACTCAGAAGGAAATGTGTGTGTCTCACATGTTGTCTCTTACTATATTATAAAGCACTCAGTTTTACGGTCTGGATAATATCCGGTCCATGCTTATGGACTGAAACGCAGTAAATTCCAAGAAGTTTGTCTACACCACTTTCTTGTTATCTCAAAGTAAGTATGTGAGATAACAGACAATAGTAAGTACAGGTACAGCAATGCTCCATCATTCACAGGAGAAAAGTCTGTGGATAACATGGTGTAGAGCTGACCACAGCTAAGTGCCACTTTTTCATGATTGTGAGTAGTGTGAGAAAGAATGTGAAAAGCCATTTAATGGGTGTTGCTGGAGATAGCTGTCTGTGAACGCATAGAAATCATAAATTACACCCATTACCAGCCCTGCTCCTGCTCCTACAGAGGTTAAATACACTGGCTTTGGACAAAAGCACCTGCAAAATGAGCGTAATATCAATATGATTAGAAAGAACGGCAGATAACACAGAGGTCAACTGTTGTCTGGGCCTGTTTACGTTGTAGCTTTACAGTTTCACTGATTCCTCAACATGTGACTGAACAATACTGTTGACAGGTGATGTACAGCTGTTGTGTAACCACAAACTACACCTGAGATGGTTGAGACACGTCTGATAGCAATATTATTTAATGAAAAATATAAAGTGTTCCTGCCTTTTTTAAACCAGGAAGGGAGACAGGGGTCCTTACGATATAGCTAACCCTTTTCATGCCTGATTAAGTCATGTGTTTGTAAAAATCTGACTGGGCTGATGGGAATCTGGGACACATTTCATTAAGACAGTGTTGATTATGACAGCACATTTTTACACCCATGTTATCGGTAGGTGTGGTTAGTTTTCGATTTTCGAAGGCTTTAATACATTTTTTAATAGTTTGAAGTTGTGAATTCTTGTCTGAGACAAGAGTGTTTTCTGGCACAGAGCAAGTTTAGAAATTAAAAAAAAAATCAAGCAAACCAAAACATTTCTTAAATTACAAACGTTTCATATATATTTTATCAAAGTGAGGTTTGGACTTAATTACAAAACCGACTGTAACTCGCTTAATTCTGAACTGATTTTAATGAATTTTGGTTTGTTAACCCCAGTACTTGAGTCAAAGATACTCCTGGTCAAATAAGATCTAGATACTCCTGGTCAAATGTTACTCAACTACAAGTGAAAGTTGTTCAGCTAAAATTTTACTTGAGTTTAAGTACTAGAGTACTTGCTTTGAAAAATACTTAAGTATTCAGAAGTACAAAAGCATAGAAATACAATCAGAAACAAAAAGGACAGTTATTGTCACTTTCTGATGTTAAGTCTGTTAAATAATTAAGATTTTTTCTGGCTTCAGGGGCAGAATATATATATACATTAATTATGTGGTATTTTTCACCCCAATAAAAACAATCCAACATTAAAAGCCCACCTGGAATTATTTCTCTTTATTTAATTATAATAACATCTTGAGATTTAATTCTGTCTTTCTCCTGCCGTCACCATTACTGAGTTTTGTTTGAATGAAAGAGGGAGAGCTTGTTTGTTCAAGCGCGCCTGGATGATGTATTTCCTCTTTTACATCAGTCCCAGTTGAGAGCAGATACTGTGATTGGTTTCATTCTGTGAAGAACACAGCGTGTGACCAATTGCATTTTAGAAAAGAAAAAACAGCAACAGCTGACTTCAAAGCTCTGCTTAGACTAAAAGTAACGAGTAACGACAACCTTCTTATGAATGTAGTGGAGTCAAAAGTACAATATCTATATTTGCAATGTAGTGAAAGTGAGTGAAATTCTGAAGTTTCCAAAAAAAAACCAAATACTCAAGTAAAGCACAGATACTCAAAAAATGTACTTAAGTACAGTACTCAAGTAATTGTACTTGAGTACTGTCTACCACTGGTTATAAATATCAGAAGTTGAACATGATAGTGGTTACTTTTTGGAATATTATAAAGGTCTCTATGTTACAGTCTGGATAATATCTGGTCCATGCTAATGGACTGAACCGCAGCCTGGTGTCTGTGTCTACACCACTTTCTTGTTTGTCTCAAAGTAAGTATGTGAGATAAAAGACTAGAGTAAGTACTAAACTACACCTGAGACATGAGAACAAACAGTTTAATAGCAGAGGTCACTCCATAGAGTGTAGATCTCCACCAGGCAACAGACTGTGAAGCACCTACTGCAATGCCACCACAACTGCCAGTTGCAACCAGTAGAGATTTGCAAACTTTTGAATAAAGCGTGTTTATATTGTATAGTCTTTTATAGCCGAACATCCTGGTTTCCATCCATCCAGATGATCCCTTGAGCAGCACTTGACAGTCTACTGAGCAGGCTTCAAGTTTGCACCTTAATTTGAACACTGGTCTTTGTAGCCTGACCTGTCGTTGACAGGAGGTTGGCTAATCATTCTTTGTAGCCTATTAGACGCATAGAGAGGAAATTTATAACTATGCAGTGGTGGAAACAGTACTGAAAATCTGTACTCAAGTACAATAATAAGTAAAAGTTAGAACAATTCTCGTCTCAAAAACTACTGAGAGTATTAGTGACTTTGGTGCCATAATTTCATGGTAAATAGGTGATAATTACCAAGTGATGTTTTTGAAATTTCTTAGAAATCACCTCCAAATCTCATGTTTAATTATGTGATAATTAGCAAGCACCATTTTCATATAGTAACATATTAAATTTACAGTTAATTTCAAGGAAAGTTCCCACATCCTCCTCCTCAAACCCACACAGAACAATTGCAGATGCAGAACTAGATAACAAGTTTGTCTCTGGAGGTAAAGTTACTGCAGCTAGTAAGCTAGTGTTAGTTAGCCAGACATGCTAATGTTTGCAGCTTCTGTTAGAGCAGATGAAGACAGAGTTTAATCCATTCAGCACACGTGTGCTCTTGTGTTTCATGTTTTTGAGAGACTACAGAAAAGACGTCATACAGACTCATGAAACTGTCAGTATCCCTCTTCTCAGAGCCTCCTGCTCACCTTCAACATGAAGAGAAATGGAAAGCTTGACAGCTCTAGTTACAGTTGCTGATCTATGATTGGACAGTTGCTGTTTGGAGGTGGGGCTTAGCAATTGTGGATCACCCTCGTTTTGGATCACTGCAGGTCGATACAAAAAGTATTTAAATTGAATGATTTATTCATTTATTATTCTATGTAGTCCTTTTTGTCCCCATTAAAGGGACAGTTCACCCCAAACTACATATTTCCCCTTGGCCTATAGTGCTGTTTATCCATCTAGATAGTTTTGAGCTGCAAAGTTTTGGAGATATCAGCTGCAGAGATGTCTCTCTTCTCTCCAATATGATGGGACTGAATGGCACTCGGCCATAAAACCAAAACAGACAGTGTCTCTTTCCAATAATCATGACCTGGTTACTCAGGAGAATCCACAGACCTTGTTGTGAGCAGTTTCATGTAGTATTTTCTCTCTAGTAGAAATGAAATTAGCTCCAGTAGATTCTACTGCAGAAAGAAAGTAGTTCCTCCCTGAAACTGCTCACAACAAGGTCTGTGGATTATCCTAAATAACCAGGTCAGGATATTTGGAAAGAGGCATTAGTTTAGACTTTTTTCAGACACATTTGTTTTAGCTTTGAGCACCACAAGCCCAGTGCCATTTACTCCCATTATATCGGAGAGGGAGCAGACATCTCTACAGCTGATATCTCCAAAACTCTACGACACTACAAAACGCACTACAGATGAGGGGGGAAATGTGTCTTTTTGATTTTGCGGTGAACTACGAGCTATGATTTTGCTTGGAAAATAAAGGGACAGGATGGGGCGGGAATGTCCTTTAATGAGCACTGTCTCATTTCCTCTGACCTCAGGTTGTTTACGTCATGCAACTCATTTAGCTTTGGGTCACCAGTGGGGAAACTAGTGCTACCTGTACTGCAGCTGTGTGTGTGCTTGTGTGGGTTACTTTAAAAATCTATTCTGATACAGTTACTAATTACCTGTTAAAAATGTCAGTAATGTAATGCAGGTATCACAATACTGAATTAATGTAACTCGATTACTTTCCATACTCCTGAAGTACCTTAATATCAAATATGTCCAGACATTCTTTCCTTTGTTATGTGTGAATGCACATTTAGATTAATAGCTGTAATTGCCTATTTTAATTACCTTTGTTTCATACAGTACGTAGTCACACTTCACATTCAAACTTCAGGTAAACTGACACAAACTTATTCTGGGGCTTCTGTTTTTCCGGGTCACCAGCATCACCACAGTCCCAAAATATTTTCCAGTCATAGCAGTAGCATTGTAAGGTTAGTTAGCCAACTGGATTTCTATGTATGTATATGTAGCTAACATCAGGGATTGTTCCTACCTGTAATGTTACATGTCCAGTCTTGGATGATGACAGTATTGTCTGTCACTGTACTGTGATGTTGTTCCTCTTTTCTGATTTTAAGTCAAAATAATCGTGACATTTCCATCTAGTGAAGTATTTTTTCACAAGCAGTCATGATAATGAACTGACTGTAAGATTAGCTGGTTTCACTCAGACCAGTTGTGAAACTAGTGGAATGTTGTCATGTGTGAACGCTGCGCCTGGTGGTGTGTCGTTCTATATGTTAAAATGCATTTTAAAATTGTAATCCCCCTAATAACCCCCGTTTTTTTACTAAAGGTAAACCGTAATCTGATTACATATTTTTATCTGTAAGTGTAGTGGAACTCACCTTTTATTACATAAACATGTTACATGTAATCTGTTACTCCCCACGCCTGTGTGTGCCTGTGTGAGTGTGTGTGTGTGTGACATACATAATTAAACTAATTTAGCATGACTGCTTTCTGCATTTATGTATGACTCAGCATTTTAACTGTTAAGTAAACAGCTGATGTGGCCCACATTACAAATAGCGCACGTCCCACAAGTCATCCAGCCTACTAAATCAGTACGTAAGTTAAGATGTCATAAAAGCAGGACTGGAAAATGGTCATTCTTAATGATAAAAAGAAAACACTGAATCGTACATTTCCCATGATGCAACTTCATAGCATCTTTTGCTAAATCCTCCCTGTCTGATAAATGATTTTACAAATTTTACCATTTTCAGTGCATGTAATGTTTTGATATTAAGTTCTGTTTTCTATTTTGATTTGTTGTATTTTTTGGTTTCTTTTGAGTCCACATGAATGTAATATTTTCCATACATTGTTAGTTTTGAACACATTTTTAAATTGCTTTAAGTTGAAGTTATCTGGGAGGGGTGTTCTCTGGCAGCAAACAAGTTTAAAACTTAAAGCAAACCAAAACATTTCATAAATTACATATATTTCATATATACAGATCCTTAAAGAACAAACTTTCACCCAAAAAATTGGAGTTGAAGTGTTGGTATTCATTTTTCAACGTGTTCTTCGGTAGGACATGATTTGTCCCAATTGTCAAGAATGGGTGGACTATATTTAATAGTTAATTTCTATTCATCCTAATTTGACGCCTTAGTGTGTGTCCAGCAGCAGGGGTGTATATAGGTGGGTATGTGGCATTGAGTCAAAGTAAACTACAGTGTGTGTGTTCCTGGAAATGAAGCCAGTGCCACAGTGTGACGCACTGATGTGTTTTTAATAGTTTTAATTTTTGGACAACAATGGAGCTGTGACAGAGGGAGAACATATCTCAGGCTCTGAACACACAGAAGATGAAATGTGGATGACTTGCAGGTTGTGAGTTTGTTGTTGTTTAACATGTTAATGATGGACCTCATGGTTAACAGACTGAGTCTAAATGTTCCAACCAAGCCTGAATTTCCTGATCTACAGGAAACTACTCACCTGTATTGTTTCAGTGTGTATGCTGTGTGGGTGTGTTTTAGTGTAGGAGGCACACACTCAGAAAGTCTCACATTCCACCAGCATACCGACAGTGTGCTGCGTGTGTGTGGCACTCTCTCCCACTGAAGCAGCTCCTGGATCAACTCAGTTTCAGTTTAGGCCCGAGGTTCAGATTATTTAAGGATGAGCATTAAGTCGTTAAAGGACTGCTGTTGAGAACTTGGCCAGTTCATCCCCAAACACCAATAATTAGTTAAAAAAAAACAGTAGACGTGGGAAGTAACTAAGTACAAATACTTTGTTACTGTTGATTTTTCAGGTATCTGTACTACGAATATCTGTTCTTTTTAATCCTTAGAGGGGAATTATTGATTATTTTTATTTTGCATCGTTGTGCGCCAAGACTGATGTCAACCTGGATGGGTGCACATGTAAAAGATCTCACAAGACAAGAGACATAACAAGATAAAAAATTATGTAAAAGACATGAGAAAAAATGATGTAACAAGACAAAAAACAATGTAAAAGACATAAGACATAAAAGGCATAACAAAATGAAAAACAACATAAAAGACGTAACAAGACAAAAGACTTAACACGCTGAAAAAATGTAAAACAAAAAAGATATAACAAGACAAAAAATAACATAAAAGATGTAACAAGACAAAAGACGTAGCAAGTCAAAAAAGATGTAAAAGACATATGACAAAAAAGATGCAACTAGACAAAAAGTGACATTAAAGTGATATTCCACTGCAGAATAATAGTCCACTCAATATGTACTCACCTCTATGCTGATGTGATGATGGGTGAAGATCTTCAGTTCACAAAACAATCCTGGAGTTTCAGCAGAAAACAGGGTTGCAGCTAACGGCAGTGAATGGAGACCACGGATAAAACACAAAATGTCTCCATCTTGCTCGTGTGGTGTAATCCAAGTGTCCGCAAGCCGCGTCATTAAAATTACCACAAAAGACGCCATTTACACCATGTTTTTAGCCAAAATGTCAACTGTAGCCTCCCAGGTAGCATGTAAACATGGCGTTGATGTATCGCGAGACTTCGTATATCTCTTAATGGATGCACGTGTGAAAATATCGCGAGATCTCTTGTGCATCTGGCTTAAGTCTGAGAGGCTACAGTTGACATTTCGGCTAAAAACATGGTGTAAATGGCGTCTTTTGTGGTTAAATTTTAATGTTGTGGCTCACGGACACTTGGATTATACCACACGAGCAGGATGGAGACATTTTGTGTTTGTTTTATGTTCTTTTTTAAAACATTTTATCCATGGTCACCATTCACTACCATTATACCGGATTTGGCTGCAACCCTGTTTTCTGCTGAAACTCCAGGATTGTTTTGTGAACTGAAGACCTTCACCCATTCTTACATCGGCATAGAGGTGAGTACATATTGATTGGACTATCATGTAGGGGTGGAATATCGCTTTAAAAAGACAAAAAAAGATGTAACAAGATGAAAAGAGTTAAGACAAAAAATGACGTAAAAGACAAGACAAAAAAACGTAACTAGATGAAAACAACATGAAAGATATAAGACAAAAAAAATAAACACAAGATAGAAAACAATGTTAAAGATGTAACAAGACAAACAACAACGTAAAAGATCTCACAAGACAAAAGAGATTCAACTAGATGAAAAATGACAAAAGACGTGAAAAAAAGACGTAACAAGATGAGAAAGACGTCACAAAACAAAATTTTGTACAAAGACAACGAGTCTACCCAGGTTGGAAAATACTGAAACATTACATTCGTACTGACCTGTGATCAGCCAAAGTCTCCTGTCATGGGCTAGATTTTCTAAATCCTGAAAACAGAGCTAAGAGGAAGGGCAGTCTGATTAGAGTCCAACTCATGTGACTCGGGTTCACACCTCTGTTTGCCTGCAAGTCTGGAAAATTTTTGTTTCTGTATCATTCACAACCAAAGCATAAAATTTGCAAAAGATCAGAAATGAAGAATATATTATGTATGTCTATCATACACATATTTTGCAGCTTATCACTGGGAGACTATGGCGCTGGCTGCTGCCTTTCTGTCTGAAGACCAGTTCACCTGCTCCATCTGTCTGGAGGTGTTCAACAACCCAGTCTCAACACCATGTGGCCACAGCTTCTGCCAGGTCTGCATCTCCTCTTACTGGGATGGAGGAAGAGGAGGAGGAGGAGGAGGAGGGGGTGCCAAAATCTACCAGTGCCCCCTTTGCAAGGAGTCTTACCGCAAGCGACCGGAGCTCCATATCAACCGAACCCTGAAAGAAATCACTGAACAGTTCAAGTCGATGGCCAGCAGTGGGAGAGGTGGAGGAGGGGTTGTGGGGGATCCCAACTTGCATCCTCACCATCATCATTACGAAGCGGCCCTGGCTCTGTCCCAGAGGCCGGGGGAGATGCCGGAGAGCATCTTTGCCGAGATGATGGCTCGTTTCCAGGAGCTGCCGAATCCGGGGGTCCCTCACACGCCCCTCCCCCATGACCTTCACTCACAAAGCCCCAGTCCATTCAGCGAGCAATTCGACCCGCCTCCACCCTACTCACCTCCCCGCAGGTACCAAACAACACTCCTTTAAGGCTCATTCATGCCCCCTTTACATATAAAATAGATACGTCTGTCTCAAATGATGTACATACTTTCATGCATCCTTAAAGCTGGCATGTTAAACAATACATCCACAAGAGGGCGCCGCTCAGAGTTTAAAGTTACCCAAAAGAAGAAGAGTCAAAAATGTCTGACAACAACAAACATGGTGACACTCCAGGAGGCTGTAATAACGTAGCTCTTGAGAAAGAAACAAAAGTAGAGGCAGCGCTGTAGAGGTAGTGATCTGCGCTGCCATTAAATACTCTGCTACAAGCGGACGGAGAATTCTTTTAATTTGGTAATTAATAGGGCTGTCAAAATTAACGCGTTAACGTGGATTAATCCATCATCATGATTAATCTGATTAAAAATTTTAACGCAATTAACGCATCTGCAGCGCAGAATGACTCAAACGTCTCTG
>JAJHUR010114479.1:0-13476 GCA_027495735.1 Lutjanus campechanus | reverse complement strand
GGGCCTAAACAACCTCATGCAGGCTGATGTCTCCTCCCAGGGACCAGTTCTGGCCCCGACGGCCGGCGTTTTGGGTGAGTTGAAATTTTGGCCAGACGACAGCCCGCGGGTCTACGTTTTTTTCAGTTTTTGAGTTTTGGCTGCGGTTTTTGACCAGGGCCAATTCTGGCCTAAACAACCTCATGCAGGCTGATGTCTCCTCCCAGGGACCAGGTTCTGGCCCCGACGGCCGGCGTTTTGGGTGAGTTGAAATTTTGGCCAAAACGACAGCCCGCGGGTCTACGTTTTTTTCAGTTTTTGAGTTTTGGCTGCCGTTTTTGACCAGGGCCAATTCTGGCCTAAACAACCTCATGCAGGCTGATGTCTCCTCCCAGGGACCAGTTCTGGCCCCGACGGCCGGCGTTTTGGGTGAGTTGAAATTTTGGCCAAAACGACAGCCCGTGGGTCTACGTTTTTTTCAGTTTTTGAGTTTTGGCTGCCGTTTTTGACCAGGGCCAATTCTGGCCTAAACAACCTCATGCAGGCTGATGTCTCCTCCCAGGGACCAGTTCTGGCCCCGACGGCCGGCGTTTTGGGTGAGTTGAAATTTTGGCCAAAACGACAGCCCGCGGGTCTACGTTTTTTTCAGTTTTTGAGTTTTGGCTGCCGTTTTTGACCAGGGCCAATTCTGGCCTAAACAACCTCATGCAGGCTGATGTCTCGTGCCAGGGGTGAGTTCTGGCCCCGACGGCCGGCGTTTTGGGTGAGTTGAAATTTTGGCCAAAACGACAGCCCACGGGTCTACGTTTTTTTCAGTTTTTGAGTTTTGGCTCCAAGGGCTGCCGTTTTTGACCAGGGCCAATTCTGGCCTAAACAACCTCATGCAGGCTGATGTCTCCTCCCAGGGACCAGTTCTGGCCCCGACGGCCGGCGTTTTGGGTGAGTTGAAATTTTGGCCAAAACGACAGCCCGCGGGTCTGCGTCTTTTTTTCCAGTTTTTTTTTCAGCCAACCATATCATTACTTCTCCCTCATTTCGTTGTAGCTCCATCTACCGCTTGCATGGACATTTAGTCCTCCCCTAAAGGAATACGGTAGGTTACAGCTTCCATCTCAACTTGAACGATGATTGGCTGATAACAACAAATTGACACCTGGCTACCCAATACACAAACAGAAAACAGACCTGAGGAGTTCAAAGTCCACTTAAACGGAATGAAAATTTAACATCATACTGAAATAAATATTTCTTCATAGTGATAAAACTGAGATACATTCCAAGAAATCATATAAATGAAATTAGTTGGGTACTACCCATAAAAAAGTGCTAATGTTAAATAATGTGGAGTTACTAATTTTCTTAACTAAGCCTTTACAGTGTTTCTACAGCATGGTGTCGGTGTTCCAGCTCATGTTGGTAATTTGCACTTGGATAATATTCTTTAGCTGTGGCTCAGTTTAACTATTTTAAATGCAACAAAATAACTCTGGGGCTTCAAAACATCAGCATGCATTTATTAAACCACAAAATATGTGTAGTGACCTTCATTTGATGCAGATTTAGTCATTTAGTTGCCACTGTAAAACAATATATAAAAGACTAGGGCCTATACAAGCTAGCTAAGTTTACCAACTTTTGTGGGACAAGTTACAAATTAAAAGTAAATTTTAGTATATAAGAACTATTTTTTGCTTCTTCAATATTGTCATTAGCTATTGCAAATAAAACGGCGCAAAGTACTCACCAAGTAGATATTCAAAGCATTTTCTCCCTCCTTTCTCTTGTGGCAGGCACAGTCTGGGAGCAAAACAAGTCTCGGCAAATTCAAATCCTTGTGCTCTGTTTTTTAAGTTTGGTAACTTTTTATTCAAGTTGCTCTAATGTAATTCCTTCTGTTGTTAAGAAAAGGCAGAAATGTATCAAAATCTTATTAAGTTAAGACAGCTTTCTTCATTTTAAGTTTGACCAACTTCTTAAAATAAGTTATCAACTTAAAATTATGTGTACATGGAACAAACTTATTTTTTTAAGCTGAAAAACCTCTTGATTTTACTAACCCAGTGGTTCCCAAACTGGGGGGCAGGCCCCCGTGGGAGGGCGCGGAGCCACTGCAAGGGGGGCGCAAAAGATCAGGGGAGGAAAAAAGAGTGAAACAGAGCTGAATGAATATGATCTATGTAGGGGGAATAAACACATGAGTTTGCTGTTTCTATCCAGCTGACCTTTATTTTGCTAAAATTGAACCTTTGAATTCTTTTTTTATCAGTTCCATCCCCAATTATTGTTAACAATTGATTGAAAATTTTGTGGTGGGGGGCTTGAACTTTTGTTGGCTTCCGAAAGGGGGGCATACTGGAAAAAGTTTGGGAATCACTGTACTAACCCAATGAATCATTTCTTAGAGTGCAGTTGAGTATACTCAAGTGAAATACCATTTTATATGTCAGAGACTTAACTGCATTTCAGTGCCTTATAGTGGGCTAAGTTGAACCACTGGCTCAATTTACCCCATAGCCTTTGGCTCACTTTGCCCCATAGCCACCATTTTGGAAAAAACGGGCTAGCTTAGAAATTCAGGCTAATCTTTAGTGAAGTGATTCACATGATTTTATACGTTAGCAAATCACCAACATGTATATCATTTTCGACCTGGATAAATTTGCTTGACATAACAGTCATTTTACCTGATATGCAGAAAATTTACTTTGACAAGCAAAAAAAAATACTTGCCCCTTCTCCCATGTGCTTCTCTGCATCACAGCAAGATGGAAATGATGGGTGCTTCCTGAATTTATGGTCACATGACAAAACATGTGCACGGTTACCTAGATACAAGGGGTGGGTCAACTTACCCACTGGCTCATCTTACCTCACTCTCCCCTATCCCACAAATTTAGAGGCACTTCACATGACTAGTCTATTATCTGTTTGTCACTTTCTACTTGTAGTCTCCACCACATTTCATGGCAAAATTACATTTTTAAGCAGGCCTATAGTGTAATTAACAAATTAAAAATTTTGTAGTTCAATACTGTTAGAACTTATAAATTATCATGTTTTGTCATAAACCAAACTATGTGCAGCTAAAATGATCAGTTTATTAATTATACAGAAAGATTTTGCATCTGCTTTTGCCCTTTTATTTTACAGTTTAATAATAAAAAATATTGTGAATATAATGCCACTTTTTCTGAGGCGCTGCTTTTTTCAACATTCAGACATGTGCAGATCATTCTGCCCATCACCTTACTCTGAAAGATGCCTGCACATGCCCAACTGTGGGTGGATGTCTTTTCAACAGCAGTGGCCATTTGGTCAATTTGGCAAAACTCGCCCTTCTAAGTTCAAAACAAGAAAAAAGGTCAGCGACCACATTGGTGTGGATCTGATGAGAAACAGGGTGGAGGGTTGGGGATGAAGGGTGTTCAATTCACATTATTACCTTATGTAGCAAGTTATCTGGCCAGCACCGTCAGCAAAGAGTCCAGTGAGTTTATAGATACACAAGAATTGATATCAGTTTTTCACACTGAAGTTAAATGAGTTAGTCTAAGTTTTTTGAGGCAATGAGTTTGCATATTTTTTTTTAGTTCACACAACTTATTAGATTTTACAGTGCAGAGCCAGCAGTATTTTAGGAGGTCGCTATTCATATGCATCTATTTATTTGCTTAGAATTAATTTAAAGAAGATGAGATAGGGGTGAGAAAGAAGAGGATGATTAATAATAATTAATTAATCGGCATGAAGTAAGCATTTAAAATAAAACAAATCAGACTTGGAGTAAAAAAAAAAACGCTCGCAAATTAACTCGCATTTCTTTTTACATGAGAGGATTTCATAACGTATCACAGGTACAGCTATTCTGCTGCATGCGTCTCTCTCTCTCTGTGTCCCTTCACTTTCCTGTCGTTTCCCTTCTGTCTGTGGATTATTATAATCGGGATATAGCGGCATTAGGGCCGAAAGTTCACAATGAAAAGCAAACAGGTACCGAAGTACGTTATGTGTTCTGTCTGTCTGTCAATCAGCTCCGCTCCGTGTCAGAACCGCGGACAGCGCAGCAGTCAGTGAGGCGCACAGAACAGGACACACAACATGGTGTTAATTAGTGAAGATACATGGTCGGAAATTATAAT
The DNA here is from genome assembly GCA_027495735.1 of Lutjanus campechanus. Lineage (NCBI taxonomy): Eukaryota > Metazoa > Chordata > Actinopteri > Lutjaniformes > Lutjanidae > Lutjanus > Lutjanus campechanus. The sequence goes on along the minus strand of JAJHUR010114479.1, from coordinate 9,358 downwards.
ATAATGTGCAAATAGACAGATAATATTGCCATATTTTCACTATTATTATTTATTTCAGGACCATCATGTTTTAGAGGTCCCCCCAAATGTCCCAGATTAGGCCGTATGGGTTGATGGACTTGACCAACTACAAATCAGAGTAGGGTCTGCTCTAGGGGTGGCCACTGGGGTGGCCGTGGCCACCCCTGGCCATCCCTCTAGCTACGCCTCTGCTGACAGCATCCTCTGTTTTCCCAGGTCTAACAAAGAACTCAGTCAACTTTGCAGAGGAACTCTCACCTTGCACAGCTTTTTTATGTTTTTCGGTGTCCATGTGAGCTTTGAGATCTCCAGCACCTTTATTAGACACTGAGACATATGTGCCAGCTTTGCACACGGTGCACCCCGCCTCCCACTTGTCCCGACCGGGACGGTACATGGGAATTTTTTTTTTTGCAGTTCATCTGTGAAGCTGCACTTACGCTTCGGCATTTTCCGTGCAATACTGCTCCGCTGTCTGATCTGCCCCCTGTCTGCTCTGCTCCCTCTCTCTCTCTCTCTCTCTCTCTCTCTCTGTGTGTGTGTGTGTGTGTGCGCGGCGCAGACCCGCCCACAAGGCAGCCTCTCGGTAATTACGTCGCGCAACAAAGTAGTACTGTAGTATTGTGTGCAAAGCGCCAGTGAATTTGGTCCTAATAATGGTCCTATGAAAAACAGTGAACACCGGACATTTTCGTGAATTTATAAAACCCGCCCAGACGCCCCGGACAGGACGTAAAAAGTGGACATGTCCGGGCAAAAGAGGACACTTGGTCACCCTAGTGTTGTGTGACGTTTACTGTGTATGATTCTGCTGGTTATTATTCATTATTTTATTATCAATAAATAATAAGTCAAATGAAATAAAATAAAAGTAAAATAAAATGAATAACTATAACATGAATAACATGGTACAACCGTGGTCACCTCACCCCTTCAAATGGTTCGGTCCATCATGTCAGGGGTGAAGTGGAAATAATCAAATGCAGGACAGAAAGAGGGTACTACATGTAAAATATTATTGTAAAATACGTATTAATAATTAGTTTAACTTATGAATTCATTTGCAACTTTTAATAATTTATCACTACACGTTCATCATATTTCATTTTTTTAAAAACATAATGCCTCCCTATGGCACTGGCATCGGCTGTTGGCTTTCACTGAGTGTACCAGCGCTATAAATCAGACACAGGTGCTCCTCAACTATTTGTAAGATATTTGTGCTGTTAGCTTTGATTGTGTAAATCTGTTGAGATGCAGTGAATTTATGTTTTTGCTGCTGCTGCTGTTGGCATCAAATGTAAATTCTGCTTGTTGATGTACAGGTGAATAGGTGGTTGCTATAAGTCAGTGTTTCCCACACTTTTTTTTAGGGACCAACTATGTTTTTTGAATAACAAACCATTGAGACCCAATTCAAAATAGACCCTATCAGTAAATCTTAGTAAGAGTTAATATGCGCAGGAAGGAACATTCCAGACCATTCAACTTATGTTATCTTGATACAAGTTACTGAAAAAAAAAAACATTAAATACTCCATAAATGAGAAATAATGAATTTAGGCTGTGTGGTAAGGGTATCCTTTGGTCACTGGATTTTTCCTTTCAGAAGTGGACATTTTAAAAAAAGAAGTGATTAAATGATTTTCATTTATATTTTTATAATACTTGCATTTCAAAATACAAAATGAAATAACAAGTGTTTAAAATGATTGGATTTTTATTTCATACAAAAAAAAAAAGAAATCACTAGAAAACAGCAACAGGGCCTGTTTTTTGTTTTCCTATTCAGAGGCACTGGCCTGACCAGATCGCCACAAATGATTTCTGCAAATGAAAGGCCTTGTTTTGCCATGTCAAATCATATCATTCTCCAAATAAATATTAAACCATTTAGCTCATCTATATTTGACCATGAAAAAGAAAAACATCTTGTTTTTCTAACAGAAATTAAATAACCACTTACAGTATATTTAGTTTTTTAATACAGTATTTTCAGTTTCTGAAAGGAAAATCCAGAAACCAAAACATACACTGACCTTGCACAGTACAACAATATACACATTTCAAATGCCAAAAGGTAAACTGCAGATAGAATTTTTTTTTCTTTCATGGTCTTTCATTTATTTGGTGACCCAAGGAAAATCACCTCTGACCCACCTGTGGGCCACAACCCACTTTCTGGAAATAACTGGTGTAGGTTATCAGCCCTGCTGGGAATCCCATCCACTGGGGCCAGTCCAAACAAGAACTGCCACAGCCAAATTTTGTTCTCAGTCCTACCCTGTGTGAATGTAAGTCTAAATGTTTAAGTCTAAATGTGTAAATGTGTAAGTCCAAATAACAAATTACAGAAACAATTTCAGTTGAATGATACCCGTAAACTAGCCTACTGTACATGTTGTCTTGAGTTTGAGTCTGCAAACAGAGTCCAGAACAATGATGAAATGTTTTACTGAATCTGTGCTGGATCGTTGCCAAGATCATTAATAGATCACTCATTATGTGTACTCCATGATTAAATCAGATACTAAATTATAATTTACCTAAAACAGGTACCAAACATTAGCAACTCAAAATCTCTGTAAAAAAAAAAAAAACAGTGACCACTAAATATTAACCAAAATGTGTGCAGTCAAATTGGAAACACAGTGTCATTGAGTAAATCAAGGGGAAAAAAAACATTTTAACCAAAAACTGCCTGGTGATTTATTTGAAATGAAAAGGAACATTACTAACACTACATGGTGTTGGTTGTTGATGGAACCGTCACAAGGCCATTTGTGGATCATGACTCATAGCAGGCTACCAAAGTGTAATTCTAACTTGTCACAATCAAAATCAATTACAATCAGTGAGTCAAGGATATTCAAGTAAAATCAAACAAATCAGTCATTTTTTATAGCCCAATATCACAAAAGGAGTTTGATGATGGATACAAAGTGACTGTAAGTCTCCATGACAAAATACAGAAATGATTTCAGTGGATGCAATCGTATTCACACAAGTCTTTACACTGTTGTCTTTATTGGCTTATGCAATGAAAAGGGACATTTTCATTTTGGTGACAGCATTTAATTAAGTTATTTAACCAACACATCTTCAATTTGTTTGACTGAGTGATGGACATCTACACATGAAAAAGCTGTTCTGTACTGCATAAATGATCATGATGACTGTATCAAATGTTTTGAGGTTATAACACAACAATTATTAAAATAATATATCAGTTTAACTCATTTCACCTGTCTTACATAATGAGGATCTATACTCTAGTTTGCAGTTTTTGGCTCTAAAGTCAAAGTACGGTGGACTTTCAAATGAAGCCAGCTGGCATTATGTTGTCGTAGATGTTGTTTGAGTCAACGTCCAGAGCAATGATGAAATGTTTTATTGATTCTGTGATGGACCTTATTCAAAACAATCAATATATCACTCATTGTATGTGAAGTTCAGATTCTGTGAACAAATCAAATACTAAATAACCATTTACCTTGAAAGCCTCTGACACTTATTAATATGTGTAGTTGGTTTATAGTGACTGCATTTTATGAAAATTCATGTTCAACTAGAAGACTTTACTCAATGAAGTGCAGATCCCTGCTATATGGTGAAGCACCTACTTCAATGCCACAACAATTGCAACTGGCAGAGATTTGCAAATTTCTAATATTAACATGGTCTCCACGTGTGTTGTCTCTAGCAACAACATATCAAATTTATTGATCACTTGTGGCCACTAGTGGACGATTAAGAAAAGTGAGAAGTCAGCTGTCAGAGATCGTATAAAACAAAGCAGTCAAAAAATAGAATTATCTCCACCAACTGGTCGTTAAGGTTTACATCCATGTCGGCCAGACTGATGTAATGTACATAGTGAAGACTTTGAAGGAATTTAATATGGAACTTTCCAGTATATTGACATATAAACTTTGAAGGAATAAATAAAAGCTATTAAGTGTTTTTTTTGTTTTGTTTTTTGGCAAAATGGAAGTTTTCACTATACATGTGTGATTCCAGTTTATGTCCAGAGAGAAACATGCTGTCTTCAGTTAGAGACTATTTTTACAGGAGTATGGAGAACTGATTAAAAGCTGAACATTATGTTGCTACAATGAAGTTGACCTCTGACGTTTCAGATATAAATCATTTAATCCTATTAAATATTTGCATGTAATTATATCATAATTGGCATATAAATTCTTGAGTTATGGTCAACATGTTTTCAGTGAGGTCACTGACCTTTGAACTTTGACCACCAAAATCTAATCAGTTCATCTTTGAGTCCAGTGAACATTTGTGTCAAGTTTGAAGAAATTCCCTCAAATCATTCTTGAGATATCATTCACAAGAATGTGATGGCCTGAAAACATGATGGGCCCGATTTAAATAATCTATAGCGCTCTAAGGTGAATGGCACCAGGACATTTAGGGTGTGTCCAACTGCACTTTGCTATTTAAGCAATGCACAGTGTGGGTGCAAAATAAGGCACAAGGTGCAAAGGGGTTGTATTTAGTGTTGTCTCCCATTGCCTTTAAGAGAGCCAGGGGCACATGCCTGTGGCGCATTACCATAAATGATGAAGATGGCAAGTTGAAGAAGTAAATGGAGATGCCGAAATGACCCAGACAATGCTGTTAACCCATTGGGCAGGCTGGGTCATCAAGATTAAACTGATTATTAATGGAAGGGTTGCAGGTGGGTGAAACAGAATAAAGTGTCTTTCCTTGTCCTAACTGTGTGTGCTCACTTTTCACACGATCCAAGACACAGAAGGATGACCACTGTGACTTTACAGCACACGTGGAAATGTTACTAGAACAGGTTAATTACTGAAAGCAACCTCTTTAGTAATTGAAGTAAATTGATGAAGCCAATAAAACACAATAAAGAAATCCCCTTGATAGCTGGCACTGCCCGACATTTAAACAATGTTTAACGATCAGTAGGGCTGGGCATCTGTACTCAATACCTTTAAGGCATTGATGGAAATAACCAAGTAGCAAGTAGTATAGAAACTTCTCCAGTCAAACAAGACCTGCACTCAATCTTTTTGGTACCCAAATCTAAAAAAATCACTATTTGTATGGTTTTGCTGCAGTGACAATTATGGCAAATGTTCTTCATGAAGAAGAACCTTTAAAAAAAAGGTATTGAAAGAAGTACTCCATTGGTATCAGTATCACTTTTGATTGTGGTGTCATAATTAGAACCCTGCCCTAATGATCAGAGAGGCTGTTTTCAGTTTTGTTCCCAATACAACAATTCTGTTGGATTTAAACAGTCAATGAAGTTACAGATCCATGTGTAAATTGGCACAGTGTCTCTCTCTTTTGTCCACACAGGTTCATCCTGTTTCACCCACCTGCAATCAATCCACTGTTAATCAGAAGGTAAATTTTTATGGCCCAATTAACGGCAGTGCTCTAGAAGCAGAGTGTGCGTGTTGTGAACGTGAACGTGAACGTGCCGGTGCGCTTTCATTAGTCTGAATAATGCATCCTTTAAATGTCTGGAAAATACTGCACCATTGACTTTAGACTAGGTTTTAGTTGGTCACTGGTCGTTGATTACTTTCTGCTGCCTCAAAATACTAAAGCGACTGCAATGCGCCTGACCACACCTCACTTTGAGAGCAACACACCTGTGGGCGCACAGAGGGGCACAAGTACATTTGCTACGACCACAGCGTGAGTGCTTGGTGGGAAAATGATAACTGTGCTGGACAGAAAGGAGCAATGACAGCTGTGTGCTGCTTTGTGTCAGCTTTACATTTTTAATAGAAAGGTTGCTTTGTGACTTGAGTCTGCTTAACCAGCTGGTATTATGGATCTTGTACTTCTTGAACAACAGAGAGCAGAGGAAGTCTGTATCAAATCAAATCAAATCAAATCAAACTTTATTTATATAGCACTTTTCATACATATTAAAATGCAGCCCAAAGTGCTTCACAAGAAAAAAAAACAAAGAAAAAAGAAATGACAAAACATACAACAATAAAAAGTGAAAGCCCGTCCCTCCTATCCCCACATATAGACACCCCCCCCACACACACACTCACACACACCTGCACACATGCCCACACTCACACATACAGTATATAGACTGGTAACATGGCATGGCACTGAGGATCCAGGTGAGGAGAAGCCACCTATGGGTGGCCATCCACACCGAGAGGCACCATAGTCCACAGCCACAGGGAGCACCGCCACAGAGACCGCCCCCTCAGCCCGGACAGACCAGAGCAGACTCCACACCACTGCAGAGCAATCCCCAGTCCCCCGGGCCTGAAGGATCTCCAGGACGGCATCGCCGTGGGCAGACCAGACACAACTCCCAGTGTGGAGGGCCACCATGAGGAAACGCTGGAGCTAAAAACTAACTAAAAGATTAAGACAGGAAATAAAAACAGGCAATAATGATATAATGTCAAACAAAATAAATAAATTGAGGATTTAGAAAATTTAAAAGTAATAAAATGCACAAGACTTAAAGTAAAATCAATAAGAATAAATAAAATAAAAATGATTAAAGGCATAAGAATAGTAAAATAAGAGAAATAAGAAATCAGTTCAAAGCCAAATTAAAAAGGTGAATCTTGAGCTTCCTTTTAAAAATATCAACAGTCTCTGCGGCCCTGACGTTCTCTGGGAGGCTGTTCCACAGCTGAGGGCCAAAATGGCTGAATGCAGCCTCACCGTGGGTTTTTGTTTTAACTCGTGGTATGGTTAAAAGGCCGGCGCCAGAGGACCTCAGGGTCCGCGAGGGTTGATATGATAAAAGCAGGTCAGATAGATAAGATGGTCCAAGACCGTTAAGACATTTAAAAACTAATAATAGAACCTTAAAATCGATCCTGAAGCAGACAGGGAGCCAATGCAGCGATTTTAAAACTGGTGTAATGTGCTCCCGCCTTCTGGTCCTCGTCAGCACGCGTGCGGCTGAGTTTTGTAAAATTTGTAGATTATTAATACTCTATTTGGGAAGACCAGAGAGCAGGGCATTACAATAATCTAATCTACAGGAAATAAAAGCATGCATTAGCACCTCCGTGCTGGCCTGAGAGACTGTAAACAGTCGTCTCTCAGACTCTGTGACCATGTCCATAGACTCGCCACAAGAGCGCGTCCTTGCGCTTTTACTCCTTGTGTATAGATGGATGCAGTAGCGCTCAGGAAGGCAGCTATTTGGTCAAAGTTTCAGATAATGATGTGTTGCTGTCACTTCTTGAAGGTTCTGAATCTCACCATGGGAATACTTTCACTGATTATGTTCCATGGTGTGATGATGACAAGTTCCTGAATTTTAAATGAATTGAAAACAAAAGAACAGGGATGCAGCCAAGGAGTGCATCATACATAATGAAAATGTGGAAATAGTTACATCATACAAATATGATATATACATATAATATAGTTATATAGAGGGAAATGATATAGAGTTACAGTCTATTTTTTTTAATTATGTTGTACCAACACAGCACCTACCAATACATAATGTAGGTACTGAGTAACAAGATGGACTAGGATGGTAAAAATGTGGTATTTTACAAAGAAATTATACTGTAATTATTTTTTAACTACTGGGTACCTATTCTATTATTACAGAATAAGTATGATTGCTAATGCTTCAGATTGCAGCCCACATGTTCTGTAGTTACTGTGTAACTACGGGACTGGTTTCACAACCTGACTGGAAAAGACAGAAACAGTCTGAATAGCAGGGTTCAAATTACACAGTGGCATAGGGGAGTCCTAGTTTTGGTTTTGCACCGCTTCTTAAAACACATGCACTCATATACATGGACGTGTATGTCAGTGCAGCCAATTTCAAGGTGACTACTATTAAAAATAATCAATACTGTCAATAACATTTCATAGAGGCTAAATAACAAGAATATACAGCTACTGTTTCAAAATTAACACATTTTTCTGCTTCTCATACACATACCTTCATGAATCATATCAACATCATAATCTAATCTTTGTGAATGTAAACTAATGTGAAGAGTTCTTCAGTCAGCATTAACTTGCATTTGTTTTTACATGGGATGACTTCATAAAGTATCATTGGCACATAGAAACATTTGCTGCTTGCATCTCTCTCTCTGCAATAATACACTTTCCTCCTGCCTCGATCAGCTTGCACCTTCAAAACCAGAGCTGTCTCTTTCGTCCATACTCTCTGGTGCACCGCCAAACTCCATCTGAACTAATCTTAATATATATATTTTTTTATAACTCAAAAATATAACTGCAACTTTCAGTGTGTACAGTACAAGTACAGGTCAGGTCTGGTGGAAAATTGTGAAGAGCAAAGGCATATTTTTTGGTTTCTTTGTTTTATTGGATTTGTAGCAATGTCTCTTTATGTCATATGTGTTTTCAAAAGGCAAATCTGTTCCTTAATTGTGTGATTTATTTATTTATTTATTTTGAATAAATGTTATAAATGTGTTGTCAAAGTGGCAATATTTTCTCCATTTGCTAATGTTTTTAAGTTGCAATGAATTGAACTCTGAAAAGTTAAGTCTTCACATGTACATAACTACATAATATGTGTGTAGGCCTAAACTAATCTGTGTGTTTAATTTCAGGCAAGGACCAATGATCCCAATATTCCAGATGAAAACCAGGCATCAGCCACCATGACAGCTCACCCATATGAAACACAAAGTGAAAGTTACATCCACATAAGTAAGGAACATTGTTGAATCATATTTGATGGTAAAATAGTGGCTGTAGTGACAGTGGCAGAGGTGACTAACTACCGTGAACTTCAGTGTTTAATTAGCACTTAACGTGCAATGCCATTATTACAGGTGTGGGTGCAGAGGAGGTAAAACTAGAAGACAAGCTGAAAGTCAACCTCAACCTCAAAAAGCCACAAAATGCACTACACCACGTTACGCACCTGGTGAGAGATGTTTTGCACCTGTGTTACTGAGGACATGTTTAGATGTTTGTGTTGTTTCCCACAACATGTGTAGTATATACTGTGACATGCATGTCAGATAAATGCTGAAGTCTAAATCTGCACCCCTAGATCCTGAGCAGAGGTCAGCTGGTGAAATATGGCAAACACAAGAAAAAATCTCTGATATCCACGAGGATCCCCATTACCAAAGACATGCTGCCATCGTTCCGCATCATAGCCTACTACTTTACAAATGACAATGAAGTGGTATCAGACTCTCCTTGGGTGGATGTCGAGGACTCCTGCATGGGCTCCACGCTGATGTAGTGGAGTCTAAGTGGGCAAACAAGACACCCACACACAAAGTTATTTGTATTTTTCTTGGCTCTTTGTATGTTTTTATCCAGTTGTTTTAACAAA
>JAJHUR010114477.1:974-12665 GCA_027495735.1 Lutjanus campechanus | reverse complement strand
CACTCTGCTTGTTGATCAGAACTGCCTAATTTCGCCTAAAATCGCCCGGCCCCGACCATTGCTGCGCAGCAGCTATAATTATATTTGGTCTAGTGTGTCCTTGTATATTACTCTTGTATATTTTAGTATAGTGTGACCTTGTATTTATTGTAGATATATATTCTATTATCTTTAATATTAATAGAGTATGCTGTGCATTGAGCTATTTTCATTTCATTAATTGTTGGGTTTATTCTTTTTATTTTTCATGTATATTTACTATTTACAATCTATCTGTGGCTATAGCTGTGATAGGGCAACATTTAAGGTACATAACGTTACATGAGTCACATGACCTGTGACATATGCCTCGTGGTGGAAAGATTATTGAAAATCTGTACTCAAGTATAAGTACTGTTACATTACTAAAATATTACTCAATTACAAGTAAAAGTACTGGTTTTGGAAAAATACTTAGGCAAAAGTACAAAGTATTCATCTGAAAAATTACTCAGGGTATTAGTTACTTTTTAATCATTGATGTTTAATGTATTATTTATAGCAGCATCTCCCAAATCCTTCTCTGTTCTGATCAGTGCTCACAGTCACATCTACAAATTTTGTGCATTTTTTAGTTGAAAATGCTCAGAATCGATTAGTGATTAATACTTTATCATTTATAGTCTTTAGATTTTTCATTTTCATTTTTTTTCTGGGTTATTTTGTCATTTTTCAAGTTTTCTTATTCAGCAGATGGCTCCACCAGGGAAAACAGTCATTGCATTTCTAGACTGCTGATTAAATAGCCCTAAAATCATGATTGGTTAAAATTTTAATCAGCAATTAATCAATTAATGATTAATCATTAACATCTGCACTCCCAGCCTGTGCTGCTGCAGTGTATAGTTTTTCGTCCACATGTCATTGTTTTCATTGGTCTGTCTGTGATCAGATCACCTTATTGGCCACAAAAATGCAGGTGAAAGGTTTGGATATTAATTCAAATTGTACTCAATTATGATTTTAAAAGTAACTAAAATAGATTACATAGTGTATTGTTTCTACATATTAATCCTGACCTCTGATTTGACCTTTGACCTTATTTGGAAGTTCTTGTATTCTGCCTTTGCAGAGTTTCCCAAAAAAAATATTTGGTCATACCAAAGCAAAAGGCAGCAACTTCCATTTTATCTGATGACTTTAGCTTTAAAATGCAGAATAATGACAAATGTGATCAAATCATTAGTCTGATAATGATGTAAAATGAAACCTTTTACTGTTATTCTTTACATTATTGTTATTATCATTATGTAACATCATTCAGTCATTCATTAATTGTCCGTAAGTGCTTATCCTTGAAGGGTCGCGGGGGGCTGGAGCCTATCCCAGCTGACATCGGGTGAGATGCAGGGTACACCCTGAACAAGTCACCAGGTCATCACAGGGCTGACACACAGAGACAGACAACCACTCACTCTCACATTCACACCTATGGGCAGTTTAGAGTCACCAGTTAACCTGTTATACTGCATGTCTTTGGACTGTGGGAGGAAGCCGGAGTACCCGGAGAGAACCCAACATTTATTATTATATTACAGAACGCTTGTGATGTTCCAAGTAACTTTTAAAATCAAATTATTTCAATGGTTTTTGGATGTTTCCGAGCATTTGACGCTACTAATTTTTATATTCTAATAAAATGAAATTTTAAATATAAAAGGCAATATGCTGCAATAGAAAAAATATGAAATACCATCAAACCTTTTCATATAAAATATGATACTGAGTGCTTAATTTTAATGTAATGCATTTTCACATCATTGTAGCAATGAGTCTGAATTATGACTCTGTGGTCTTATTTCAATATTTTTCTATATATACTGTTGTGTATATAGTAGTATAATGCACATAGTTCACATATTTCCTATTTTTCTTCCAGATATTTTACATGTTTCTTGCTCTCTCCACCATCACTTTCCCTTGAGAGAGTGCTGTGATCAACACCCTACTTTCTCCAGAATAAACACATTTGAAAGAGGATATTTGTCCACATGACAAAGGATGTTTTTAGTTACTGCTTTTTCCTTTGCATGACAGTATGGTAACATAACGTAACATATATTTTAACTGAAAACATGATTTTTTTTTTCCTCCTAAACATATACAAGTATTTCTTGTGTCTAAATCTACTGCAGTTTTTCAGTGTTAATCATGTTAAACAGCCTGTCTGACAGTGTCTCATGCAGCTGTTAAAGTGAACATTGTAAATCAGTATGGGATGCAGAGGGGCGTTACAAACTCTGCTGATAATGTGTTGATTAGTCAGTACCATCCTGGTATATGTGATGTTTTGTTTGCCGCACAGAGCCATTGATTAATGATGATATGCAGCATGTGCCCGTTTGTTTGCCAGATTACAATGTGCTGCAATCTAATTAACACAAGTGTATAATATTTGGCTGATTAGACACATCCCCAAGAAAATCTGCTGTGGAGGAATATTTCACTCAAGCACTGTATTTCTGTAAAAAAAAAAAAAAAAAAAAAAAAGAGACCCTATTGGATTTGAAATATGGTTATAAAATCAACCACCCTGCTTCATGAATACTTTTATTTCTAGTACTTTAAAAATATTTAGGATATTTTGTATTTTTGCTTTTACTTGTAACAAGGTATTTCTACACTGTAGTTTTGCTACTTCAGTAAAAGATCTTCCATCACTGGGAAAGTGTATATTTGTGCAGATCATTTTACTTTGTTAGTGGAATCAGGCCAGTTGTTGGTTTTCTGGTTGGATTCCCAGTTTTCCTGATTGTTGATGAAGCTGCTTGTGTGAGTGCATCTGAAACATATTACGTCTGTCTGTCCCAGAGGATGCATCTCTGCCCTGTTGCTACTTCTGAAGTTTTTCCCCTTTTACTCACTCAGAGTTGTTTTACTTTGATTTTAGTTTTCTCTGGTTTCCATAATGGAGTCAAAAAGGACAGAGGGCATCATGTGCAGCACTGACTGTACAAATATCACGGTGGTCTTGCCAGCAGTTAGTTAAATATTTAAATAGTTTGTGCTCTTCCAGCATTTGTATTCATATACATACATATATATATATATGAATAGTCTGGATGACTTTCCTTGGTGCATTTCTAAGAATGGGTCTCCAGAGAGAGAAAGAGAGAAGGAAGGTAAATGAAGTGAGAGGAAACCAAGAAAATGAAAGAGATGAGAAATGACGGGAGGGGGTGAAAAGGGAAGATTTGCAGAGAGAGAGAGAGGAGGGATCGGGAAAGAGAAATATTGTTGGGAGAGAGGCAATGAGATGACGGTAAGGAGAAAGAGAGAGAGAGAATCTTGTCTCTGCCAAGTTGATGATGTAACATGTTCGTCCCTTGGTGGATGGTTTTAATGACGCATTGTCATGAGTCACACAGATCCTGCGCTTCCTAAAAATGTGCAGCTGACGTGGAATTCAGTTATACTGAAACTCCAGGGAAAACCCTCTGCTCAGTCCTCCAAACCGTGTGTGCTATAGTAAATATCTGAGTAACATAGTATTGATTTATAACCCACTTCATGCTACTTTCAGCTCATCTTGCTTTTCCAAAGTTTACAGTCTTTGTTGCCCTCACTCTCAATCGATCATTTCATCTCATATTGTTTTCTCTTCTTTCTAGACATTGTCAGAAAAAAGCAGATTGATTGCAGCATGAATGAGGATTTAATGTGTTTGTCTCTGACTGTCGAGAATAAAATATCTGTTTGTGTTGTGTTACTGGAAGTCAGTCCTTTAGTGAAGGATGCCTTTTGTGTGTAGGTTTCAATAAACATTAGGTCTATACTCTATGGCTGGCAAATAAATCAATGCTCTTCATACCTAAATTACACAACAGCTCATCTGCCAGTGACTCACAAAACAACACGTCATGAGTTTCATTCAAGAGTACCAACAACAGGCTGACTTTCAGACTTGTTGTATCGAGTGCTCATCATGGTTAACATTGTCGCAGTTTGGTTAGTTTTCAGACACCAAAACTTATGGGTTAGGTTCAGGAAAAGATCATGGTTTAGGTTCAAATGAAGTTATGTAGGCAAGTTACATTGCATATGTTATGAAAGTTAATCTAAGTTACTTAACACTGATTTATTTTAACTTAAAGGGACAGCTTTCCTCTGGCCTGTAGTGCTGTTTATCCATCTAGATTTTTTTGGATGATTTATGGATATCTTCTTTCCAATATAGTGGGACTAAATGGCACTCGGTTTGTGGTACTCAAAGCACTAAAATACATTTGAAAAATTTAAAACCAGTTTCTCTTTCCAAAATCATAACCCCAGCTTCAAACGATGATGCTGTAGGTATCTCTTTAGCCTCAATTTTGCACCTGCGGCGCTCCGAGGTGAAGTTTGCAATAACAAACATGCAAGTTCACATGTGCAATGAAATTTATCTGCTGTATGTTACTGAACTTACGAATGCTACGTAACTTAAAAAGAAATTAAAGTTGACTTTTGGTTTCACATCGGACACAACCCCTGTCATTGTGTTCATTCATTTGAAAATTCAACACCAGTGTCTCTTTCCAAAGATTATGACCCAGTTACTCAAAATAATCCGCTGATCTTGTTGTGAGCAGTTTCATGAAGGAACTACTTTCTTTCTGATGGCTGCACTACGAAGGAAGCTCAATACAGCCAGGCTTTCTTTGCACGAGCTGCTCAACAAAACCTATAACCCCAGTCAGAGATAACAGGTATCACGATACACTGTGTAAATTTAAAGTGTTAATATGAGCTGAAGCAAACAGGAAAAAATGACTCTACATCACCAAACAGAGGATTCCATGACAGCACGATGCATGAAGTTTGTGCTGCTGTTACAATTCTAAATTATATGGCTTCATTCAGTGATATTATGTACGTGCAGCTCAGCAACTTTTCACTTTTAATGTTCCCTCACTTTATAATATATATATTGCCCATAAAGAACTTCATTAGGAAAAGAGTTGGTTAAAGAGCGGTGCTTTTTTACAGCCGATTTAATCTGAAACTCAGAACATAACCTGCTCCTGACCAGGTTATGAATTCAGCATCAGTTACCATGGTGATCTAGCCTGGTTAAAAGAGAGACACCTTCACTGATACACTGAAAAACTGATAAACCCTGACTTTAGATCCAACATACCTCGCTAACACATTCATCTCTCTTCGTACTACACCCCTCTGCTCAGTTTCTAACTGCAGAGACTGAACCAGTGTTTTGTTGGCTCTAAAAACTTTAGTTCAGTTTCACCACGTCTCAGGGTCTTTGCATCATGACAAGAAAAACCTTATCATGTTGTGTGCACTGTTGTTTCCTCCATGTCACTGTTGGAGTATCAGGATGCAGCAGCAGACACAAGGCAGTAGGCAGATTTTATTTTATTTCTAAGTTACATGCAACACACAAGAAACTAGAAGACTAAAGCTGCAGCCAGACCAAAATCCTGACTAAATTTACTTGTGTGATGTGGCCAAAAGCATTGTTGACAGGAGTAGGGTTGTAAACATTTACCACGAGCGCTAGCATGGCTAACGGGCTAACAGCAGCTGTCCACAGATTTGTTAATTACACAGCATTTTATAAAGCACTTTAATGTCATTAACCTTCTGCACATTGTTGTTGCTCTTCCTTCAAACATCCTTCTCTCTCTTCTGCTGCTGTAAGATTAGTGAACAAGAACAGAAACAAACATAGCTGCAAGTAGCAAATGATTGTTGTCCGAGGAGATCTGCCCCAGTGTTGTGCTGAAGTCTTACACACACTCAGTACACAGAATACAAGACTTGAGTGTAACCATGATGTCACAGCAAAAAAACCACAACCTTTCAGGTTGTATGGGGAAACTTAAGGTGTCAAATTACATCAAATTACACACACTCACACACGTCAAAAAATGTCTGGCTCTTGTCTAATTGTCCTGTATCCACTGTTACTCTCGTCTGTCTTGTGTTGTCTTGTTAATGTTTCATATGTTGTCTTGCAATAAAACAAAAAAATAAAAAGTTGGCCTTTAGCCATTAAGACATTTAATATTATTGACCAGTTAAAAATAAAAACAGTGATAAACAGGGAGGATTTTATTCTGTTTGATTCATTTTCAAATCAAAAATAAGTTTGTTTATGAAGTGAACATTGTACAGAAAAAGTTGATCAAAAATGTCATTTTTGAGTTGTTTGCCCATTCAATATCAATGACAAGGTCAAAAAAAACACATTGTGGTACATGTTTATTTTAAAAAAAAAATACATTGTCCATGAATGAAATGTGGAAATTATTTCTATTCCAGTGATTTTTCCCTCCATTTTAGAATTTTGCTGTTCATTTCCCTCAACGTCTGTCTGACTTTTAACCTGGTAAAATAGGGAGGGAGGTAGACAAGACTGTCGGGACATGGGCACTTAAGACAGGAACCAGAGACAAGAGCAGGGACGAGATGAGGGACAGGAGACAGGGACCAGAGCAAGAGCAGACAGAACCACAGGGAACAAGAGACAAGGTTCAGCAAGGGAAACAGGCAATGATAAAAAACAAAACAAAAAAAAACATATAGATGCAGGTGAAGTGGCTTAAAACGTAGGAACACTGACAGGTAGCTGAGACAACCATCTTGTAGCGAGGACGTGGACGGCCGGGCCGACTATCTGAGTCTTGATTACTGAGATGAGGGTGCAGCTGGTGTTCTTCGCTCTGTCTCCAGCACACCTGTCTCCACTTCCATGATCACAAACACACACGGAGAGAGACACAGAATCATGTTTCAAATCATTACTTCTGGGCAGCATTGAAAAAGTTTTGGGGACAGTTCAGGAGAAAGCCACAAACATTTTTCATTTAAAGATGCTGCTGTAACCACCCAATATTGTATTTGGTATCATTGCATCAGAAATAAAGTGAGAAGGAGGTAAATATTTGCATACAATAATACACGAAACAGCATTAATAAAAGAAATTACAGGGAATTGGATGGACATTAAATTAGCATATTTTAATTTTAGAGATTCAAGAGATGTTGTAGGTGGAGAAACAGAAGAGAAACTGGTAAGAAACTGGAGTGAATGGGTCAGAGAGATAGATGGAGTGGAATAGTAAAATTTTATTAAAAAAACTTATTAAAATTAAGAATTCTCTTTCCTTTCTTTGCTGTTTGTAGTTAAACTGAACAGATGTGACAGAATGAATGAAATAAGTGATGAATTTGAGAACTTGTAATGTGCAAACCTTCATAAAGTCATAAAAGATCTCAAATCAACTGCAATTTCATAAAGTATTTCTAAGAAAGTGAATGTAATAATACAGTTTAACACTTCATATAATAGTAGCTGCAACATAGTTTGACATTTTCAATATTAGTGAACCATATTCTATACTGTATTCATTACACCATCATATTTTAGTGCAGAATTTTATGGCAGGGAGACCACTACTTCAGCATTTGGCAAACAATCACTTTTTAGAACACTATCCTATAAAGTTTACCTGAAGTAGAGCAAAAAAAAAAAAACCTATGATAGAGTTGATAGAAATGTTGCAGAAGTCATCTTCTGTGTCGGCTGCAGTCCTCTTTGTGACTGAGGAAGAACACTCTGTGAGCAGACTGGCCGGCTGGCTGCCCTCACAGGCACTTGTGGAGCACATTTTCATTTATCATGAATTTTTGTACAAAAATACTGCCAATATTTGAAATCTACAGTTGATTTCTTGCCTCAGAACTCTCATAAGTGAATTTAGTGATGCAGGAACTCTGCCTCGCAGTCTGCCAGCCAATCATTTTGTCACCTGCCCCCTGGCAACTCATTCAGATGTGGCTGAAAGAGATGCACCTGACTTTAAGGTGACTTCATTGTAAACCCACCCGTGGACGGATGAGACAAACCGAGCTGTCGATGTTGTATGAAAGAGGGAGAAGTCTGCATGTGGAGGAGGTGGAGTGGATGGATGACTCAAACACACACAGGACTTTCACTCAGCAGGCTGGGGTTCATGTTCCACGTCAAAACCAAAACGATCTTTGATGTTTTTATGTACATAACATTATGTGTGTCATGTGACTTTCGTCTTATGAGTTGCTTCAGTGAAGTCATGTACCGTAACACACTTAAATCCAAACATGGTGTTATCTCAACCTACCCATGTAGTTTTGAAGTCTCGACCTACACAAGCTGAGACAGTTTCACAGTATTCACATGTTGAAAAGGCTCTGGCAGCATCAGAGTGTGTTAGATACTCACAGCATCTCATGGCGCTGCAAATGGTGTCATATTGGAGTGAATGGACAGCTTGGTGCGCCTCATACAGACACTCAAGGGTACCTTGAGTCTGCCATGGACAGTCTGAAGAGACACAATGCACTGTGGGGTGGTGACTATGTCCAGTAAGCTCACTGTGCAAACTCAAGAATTCTCCATCCAGGCATTTCTCACACAAACAAAATTCACATACTAACTATGCAGTGAGTTTCACAGGAAAACAGCGTTGCAGAACCTCCCAAACAATGGAAGTGAATGAATTTTCATTTTGGGGTGAACTATCCCTTTAAGCTTTATACACTGCAAAATGTGTGACACAATCACATTACTGATCACATTATTTTTGTAAATTTGTAGCTTATCAGACCGTTTTCATGTTATTTTACGGCTGTTACGTCCTGATGCCACGCAAAAGTAAGTGTACGAAATGATAGGTGATCTTATAGTGACATGTTCAGTCCATCGCATTGTTTGACTTATTGTGCGACGAGATGCATTTCTTTGTGCAGACTCATTACAAATAACAGGAACTGGATGTGTAAAATATTATTGACCCAAATTTAGCTTTGTTTTTCTTCTTTTACATCTGTTTCCGTGTCATGCGAGGCTCTCACCCCATTACATTGGATTAGAGTAATTTACCACTTTGAGACATTACTACTGCATTAAGACAAAAGTAAAGACCTTTGCTGTAGAGAAATGCTAAAATGTTGCAAGACGACACACACGGCCATTAAGAAAGGGCTGACATGACATACACTTGCTTACTGCAGAAGGTGTATTGTATTAGGAATAGTTGGTGAGGATGATGCAGCATAAAGACACAAATGAACTGGCAGAGAGGACCAGAAATTTTAAATGGTTTTGGAAATGGACAATTACAGTCAACATGTGGGACAAACAGTGAATTTCATTTATAAATATAGTCGTCTACTTTCACCTGTTTGCCACTGCTGAAAATGACCAGTGAGCTTTTCAGAAGAACTTATTCACTGACACCATCTTGCAAAAAAAATGTTAGAGTGAACTGTCCCTCATTTTTAATTTCACAGACATCTCATGAACTTTCAAGGAGATTTTTGCCTGGAGACACTGTTAATTTCTGTCCCTGATTCAGTACATGTGTCAGTACAAAGTACAGTGTAAGATATCAGTGCCCATCTCCAGAGGGCCATTGTCCTTAATTAGAAGTGTGGTTATCTCCTTCGTTCTGCCCTTCATCATTACCAGCTCCTCTGCTTCACACAGAGGCTGGGGGTCACTTTCAGTTCACTCTGCTCAGCTGAAGGTGCAGAAAAACTCTGTCAGTGCACCTGCTGATTTGTTGGTGGCAAGAAAACCCCAGGTAGCTAATAAGGTGTTAGCAAACTGCTGCGTACCTGCAGTGATGTGTTGACAAATGACATATAGAGAATTATCTTTGGCAGGCAGACTCTCACAGATATGGACACCCTCTTTGTATATTTTCATGAAAATATACTGCAGAGTTTAGAGAGTAATAGGACACTGATATATGTGATATTATAGAATTGAAACGACTATGAGGTTATAAAGTCTGTTGATTTCTGAGTAAAAGACCTCAGTCTATCTATCTATCCATCTATCCATCTATCTATCTATCTATCTATCTATCTATCTATCTATCTATCTATCTATTCTGTCCACCAACACAGCTCTGTCTGCTGTGCTGCACTGCTGGAAGTAGCTTTAAATAAGATTCAAGTGTCTGAAAACTGTTTTCTCAGGGACGAGCGCAATTTCAGTCTCCTAAATAACACAGTCTTTTGCAGATGCTCTGCTAACGCTATGAACGTCCGCCTTGAAAAAGGCAGCGCTATCAAGTTAGCCACCTAGCAACAGCATTGGTCTCGACTGCTTTGTCTGGAGCAGGATATCTCTGTCCTTCAAGGAGGCCTAAGGGATGATTTTTAGCCCCACCTACTGTAAATTAAAATGTAATTGGTTAATTCACCTGTCACTTTCTAAACAAACACACAGGCTGTGGCCTTCTGTCCCAGTGATGAAGTCCTAACCAATGAGTGAGCCAGATCTAACCTTTCTCCGCCTAGAGACAACAATAAAAAAAATCTGATTGGATAACTATTTTGCTGTTTTCAGGACAGTAACCCTTTAATTTCTGAAGAAAAGTTGATAGAAAATGAGGTTGACATTAGAATTAGAAGAGAACAGCCTAATAATTAAATGAAATGATCATGTTAGGCCTTCTCCTATGTATGAAAGGTCAGCAACTCCTAAAATGTTCTGATGTGGCCATTATCACCCTCGTATTGAAGCTGACAGTCAACTTTAACCTAAAAATTTGTAAGTGTCTAAATACTTTGACTACACCATATGTGACCGTTCAGTTTCTCTGTAAAAGGTCTGGGTGAAAATAAACAAAATTAAAGCTGCAAGCAGCGTTGAACGGGCCTTCGCACCACACGCAACTCGGGGCGCTGGCAGCCGCGTACCTGTGGCCTGATTTGTCACAGTCAAACTCATATTCTACAGCTGTTCCGCTGGTACGAGGTGAGGCTGCAAGAGCTAGCCTCCCATAATACAAAGCAGTACATGGTAGGCTAGTAAAATCAATGATCACTCAAAGTTAACGGATCATTTCTGTATTTTCACTGCAGCATCTGTGCATTAGTAGATATGCAATGCCACAAGATCAGACACTGAGCATGCATGTGCTTTTTACTCAGCGCTTTGTCTTAATGAATGGCCTGTGTTGCATTTTACTGACACACAGCAGACTATATCTAATATATTCTGTGCTTAAAAAGATAAATATTAAGCATTTCTCCCATTTCTTGTCATTGCATTTCCCAGGAAATGTGCAATGGTCTTGATTAGATTTCCAGGGAATCCCGTGTCTCACGGAGGGGGTGGGGGACGTATTTTAGCCACCAAAGAAAAGGAAGCAGTGGCAGTTCTAGACCAATTTTACTGAGGGGACCTGGCTGGGGCCAGGGGTGTTTTCAGAGGGGCACATTCAACCCAGGGCAAAAAAGACAAAGATTCGAAATCTTATTTGATTTATTTTTATTTTCCATAAAACTAGTGATTAACCATTGTAACCAAAGTGAATGATAAAATGATTTTTTTTAAAAAGAAAAAAAAAAAGATTTTAAAACATTTTACAGACTGTATTGACTGGAGAAAATAATCAGCAGATGAATTGATAATGAAAATAATTGTTAGGTGCAGCCTTGGTTCAGTTTCTCAGTCCAAAATGATATATACTAGTGCTGTCAATCGATTAAAATATTTAATCGCGATTAATCTCATGAATGTCATAATTAACTTGTGATTAATCGCACATTAATCGCACATTTTTATCTCTTATAAATGTCCCTTGAATGATCATTTTAATACTCTTATCAACATGGAAAAGTGGATAGGCTTGCTTTGTGCAAATGTTTTTT
>JAJHUR010114472.1:1076-11599 GCA_027495735.1 Lutjanus campechanus | reverse complement strand
ATATATATATATATACCAAAT
This sequence comes from Lutjanus campechanus, assembly GCA_027495735.1. NCBI lineage: Eukaryota > Metazoa > Chordata > Actinopteri > Lutjaniformes > Lutjanidae > Lutjanus > Lutjanus campechanus. The sequence goes on along the minus strand of JAJHUR010114472.1, from coordinate 11,578 downwards.
AAAGAGAATAACTTCATAGCTTTTTTTGTCATTTATATTGTCAAAGCAGTTCTAACTCATTCTTAATATGATTTAGACGGTAATTATCTGCATTTGTGTACTGTTTGTCAGTGGCGATCGCAGCAACGTGAGGTAATCCTTATATTGTGGCTCATTGGTCCCATGTTTTTTTAAATAAAATCCCAGGCACCATAAATGCAACAGCTTCGTCCAAATGAAGGCGTTTGATTGGACGTTAGTTTCACAGTGAAAAAGAATAAACCAATCGGCGAAGGCGTTCTTGGTCGTTGCCAGCAACCAACGTACACAATTTAACAACCAGGAACTGCGGTGTGACTGCCAGTGCGGTCAGTCCAGAGCTGGCCAGAAGCGGTCTTATTAAATTATAAATGATTTATCAAGTGTCTGTTTCCGTGGTTATAGGATTGTCGGCAAAACTGCCGCCATTTTGGTAAATATTTTCTGTCGGCATGAATCTCGGGTGAGTCTGTTTTTTTCAAATTAACGTCCCAGTAGCTAGCTAGGCTAACACATTGACCGTTTGTGTCGCAGTGACATATGGCAAAGGGGGATATTTTAATTGCCTGTGACCAAACTGTGAACAAAGAATAAATGTTTTTCATAAATAACGCAACATAACAGACCATATTTGTACAGTTGTCGCTGTGGTTCAGCCTTTAACCCACAGAGTTATTGCTTTTCACTGTCATTTGTCGTCAAGAGATTAGAGTAAAATCAGTTATACAGAAACGACCTGTAATGAATAATCTATCTAGAGTTCTTGCAAACAACACATAAATAATAATATAAAAACGTAGTAGTTGGATGGTATAAAATGTTTGTTTTCGTCCTAGACACCTCACTGATGAGTTATAGCTGTGATTTTGAGTTCCTATTAAACTTCACTAAAGCAGCAGTTTTGCAAACCAAAGGCAGTCCGAATTCGTATGTTTGGATTATGTATGTACGATTGCAAAGCAACCCCTTTATAAAATAAAATAAAAACGATAAAAATGAAATGATCAACCATGTAAAATCAGGGTAGATATTGTGACATTCCAGTGCGGTATTGCGTAGTGCTGCAACGATTAATTGAATAATCAATTATTAATCGATTAGTAAATTAATTGCCAGTTATTTTTTACTACCCGTTAATCTGTTTGAGTACATTTTTAAGAAAAAAGAGTCAAAATTCTCTGATTCTGTGTGAATATTTTCTATTTCTTTACTTCTCTCTGACAGTAAACTGAGTATCTTTGGGTTGTGGGACGTCATCTTGGGCTTGGGGAAACACTTATCAGTATTTTTCACCATTTTCTGACGTGTTACAGGCAAACAGTTATTAATCAGTTAACTGAGAAAATAATCGACTGATTAATTGACCATGAAAATAAGTGTTAGCTGCAGTCCTAGTATTGAAGCATTTTTTTGTTGCAATATTGTAATATGTGATATATTGTTACATCCCTATTGATACCTCTTTTGATACCGTGGCAAATTCTTTTTCTTTTTTGTTAACAATCTGCACACAGTGTGTGTTCATAGTATCTTTAGATACTATGAAGTTTTTGTATTGTATTGTTTTGAATCATGTGGCACTGAAAAAGTAATGATACTTACTAATGATACCTTGATACAACCATAGCACCATGGGATACATGGTAAAGTTGCTACTTGTTGTAGCAAGTTGTTACAGTATCCATTGTTCTGCCTCAAAATCTCAACGTCACAAAGTATAAGTCTGCACAATCTATTTTCAAGCACCACCAATTTTGTAGGCTAATTAAGCCCAAAGACATGAAGTATGTATCTTTGCACCCAAATGACCTAAAAGCGCCCAAATGAGATTGTGTGATTTTTCTGGAATGAGTTTGGCAGCTAAAAGAATCCTCAAGGAATTCTCTGCACACCTGAACATGTGACAGTTGCTTCAAAGTAAAACACAATTAGAATAAAAATGACAAAACTCACAGACACTGTCTTGCTTGCTGCTTAAGTATTTATTACTTTACAATGTTTTGGTCAATAAATAAATATACCTAGTGACGGCTGAACAGACTGAAACACCGTAAATTGAGAAATATTTTAGATGTTGAGAGATCAAAAGCTGTGACCCTCCAGTTACAAGACGTTGGGTCCAGACCTGTCTGTTCAGTTCTAGTTCATCATTGTCCCACAACAGGAAACTAATTTTGTGGCAGGAGCGCATTAACACACAAACACAATAGGACAATTGAAAGAGCTGGTGCTTTACACACAAGACAGAACGCAGTCAAATTTATGTTGTTGTGCTCCTGCTGTTGCTCTTTTTGTCAACAGAGATGGCCTGCTGTTTGAACTTGAAAATGGAAAACCCAAGTTGATTTTACTCAGTCATGGTGAGACTTTTTGGCTTTTATCTTATCATCTTCATTCACCTACTTATTTGCTTTTCTTTCAAGTTTAACACTTGAGTCTTATAAATGGTTGGTATGCACATTCAAACGTTTTTTGAGTTGCCTTATTGTACCTTATACCTTCAGCAGTATTAGTGAATATTAACATGTGTGATACAATGTTCACGGATGCTCACTGTCACATCTTTCTTCTACTGCAGGTGTTGAGAAAAATCCAGCAAAGGTAAGAATCATCCTTACAGCCTGGCCATTGCATTCCTACACATACAGTATATAACACCTGGGTGTCTGCATATCTTTTGGCCACATATTTCAGCATAAAGCACATGTTTATATGTCTAATAGGAAAAAATAAAACTATCCTGGTATTGTTTTTTTCTAGTTTTGTCTGATCTGATTTAATTTCACTTGATCCCTGCAGCTGTCCTGCAGGTCCAGAGCAGCCAACATTCTGAGCTCCAGGCAGCTGTCCTGTGTGGAGGAGGTGCAGAAAGAGGAGCGTCCAGCCCGGCAACAGACAGGAAGACACAGAGAAACCAAGAACAAAGCAGGACCAGCATCGACCTCCAACACCGCCACCACTGGGGGGAGGAACACCACTCTGACAACATCCAAGACAAATGAGCATCACAAAGGGGGAAGCGTCAAAGTTGTGGCGAAGGTAAGTTTCCTGCTGCATTCCATTTCTTTGTTTTTAAGATAAAGATAGAAAAATATAATAAAAGATTGACCTGCTCTGTCTGTGCGTGTGTCTTGAAGGTGAAGTTGGACAGACAGAAACACAGCACTACTATTGGCACCTCGAGGACCAGTGAGAAAACAGGACAGCCTCAGAGCAGCGGGACACGAGCCGGTGGAAAGGTGAGACTAAAGGACACACTGGCCAGCGGGGAAGCAGGACTAAAGGATGGCGTGGTGTGTCTGACCAATGAGCAGCTGCAGCAGATCCTCAACACGGTGCAGACCAGCAGCAATGGCCAGGACCCACCGGAGGAGCGCAGGACCCAAGGTAGTGATAGTGATGGTCGTATTAACAATGAATGAATCACAGTTGTCAATATAATGTACAATATCATGTCTTTTCTCTGTTAGGGAATCGAACAGACTCAAAATCTGAGTCCCAGATGACTGGAGGAGGGGAAGGAAAGAGGAAGGAAGAAGACAGAGGAGGAGGTGAAGAAGTGAAGAAGGGAGGAGATGGAGGAGCTGATACAACTGGAAGCTCACAGGATGAAGACATTAGGTGAGGAGCCCACTTCAACAAGCATTTGTACAAGATGTACAAATAGATTTCTTTTGGATGCAGTCTTATAAAGAAGGCATTTATATATTTGAATATATTTAAATATTTAGTTAGATACATTTAATAAATGTACAGGACTCTGTAAAATGACTCTGGACTCTGGTTCTCCTTTCTCTTCACTTTCTCTTTCTCTTCCGGTATTCTCCTCCTCCAGAGCAGTGGTTTTCAAACTTTTTGTGCTCATGGCACACCTGGATTCCTATCCATGGAAAATAGCCTAAATATCCACCACCAACAACAAAAAGGCATCAATCAAAGAAAATAACTGTGGTTCACTTTGATGAAACAGGGTTTCTGCAGGTACTTAAAAAGTCAAAAGTCTAAAATCCAATTATCTGGACTTAAATGTGATTTTGACAGGTCAAAAAATCACTTTGAAGTTAACATTGCTGTTATAAAGTTGTATTTAACAGCTGTTTTAACTTAAATGTGTTTTGGGGGGAAAAAATGTAGGATATTGATCACGCTGTAAGAACGAAAAAATGGAACCAGTAACCACTGCAAACTGTACATGTACTTTTTGCCGGTATGGATGTGAAACAGGTCTTAAAGCGAAATTCCATCGTTGAATGATCGTACACTCAATATGTACTCACCACTATGCCGATGTGAGGATGGGTGAAGATCTTCAGTTTACAAAACAATCCTGGAGTTTCAGCAGAAAACAGGGTTGCAGCTAATGGCAGTGAATGGAGACCAAATGTAATGAAAAAAACAAACACAAAATGTCTCCATCCTTCTCGTGTGGTGTAATCCAAGTGTCCGCGAGCCGCGACTTTAAAAATTAACCACAAAAGACGCCATTTACATCATGTTTTTAGCTGAAATGTCAACTGTAGCTTCCCAGGTAGCATGTAAACATGACACCAAAGTATCGCGAGACTTCGTATATCTCTTAATGGATGCATGTGTGAAAATATTGCGAGATCAACACCATGTTTACATGCTACCTGCTGCATGCTACAGTTGACATTTCGACAAAAACATGGGGTTAATGGCGTCTTTTGTGGTTAAATTTTAATGTCACGGACACTTGGATTACACCACATGAGCAGGATGGAGACATTTTGTGTTTGTTTTGTGTTCTTTTTTTCACATTTTATCCGTGATCGCCATTCACTGCCATTGTACTGGATTTGGCTGCAAGGCTGTTTTCTGCTGAAACTCCAGGATTGTTTTGTGAACTGAAGATCTTCAGCCGTCATCACATCAGCATAGGGATGAGTACATATTGAGTGGATTATCATGTTGTGGTGGAATATCCTTATAAATTGCATTTGTAATGGTCTTGAAATGGTATTAAAAAAACCTGCAGAAACCCTGTTTATAGGAATTTTTGTACAGTTGTGTATTGCAATAAAAATGTGTGGTTGTTACAAGTCACACCTGAACTTCTTGGCACACTATTTGGGAACCGCTGCTGTAGAGGAATTGTAAGGGGACAACATGAGCTTTGTGTGCCCTTCAGACAACAGAAATTACACAAAGCTGCTTAGGAGATAGTTTCACAATTTACCCATTTGGTTCTGCTGTTACTCAAATTTGGTTTATTGGTCATCTGTGGGTTAACATAGACTCAGTAGAATGAGAAGAACAGGTCAGCTCAGCATTAAGGGCACTAAATAAAGATAAAGATAAGAAAGATTTAAATAATTACTGAATAAGGTAAATAAATGCAACTATACTACCATTGTTGTCTAATACTGACACCATATACAACATGTATACTAATACGAACATAATACTTTGTGCAAGGGTGTGACACTTAATGTATCAGCCCTTTGCATGTATATATATATATATATATATATATATATATATATATATATATATATATATATATATATATAAATTTGTTAAAATGAGGATTGTGAGTATGAGAAAAGTAAAGTGTGCTCAGAGTATTGCACAGATATGTATCAGTCCCGGAACAATATCATCATCAGTCATGTTTGATGGTGCATTTATGTGATGTGGAGTTATTAGCTTAATGTGTATCAGCCGGATCAGTGAAATCAGATCCATTTTATGTTCCCCTGGTGTGCTGATGTGTTTTTAGAGTGTTGCTGCTGTTTGTTTTGTTTGTTTTAGGTTGTCTGGATGTCTGTTCAGCTGGCTGGAGGAGCGACACTCAGAGAGCAGAGCAGCCATCGACGCCAAGAAGGCTCAGTGGAGGAGACAACTGGGTACACACACACAAGCATTTTACAGCACACTACAGTACAGTAATGCATATTTATATTCATTGTAGACCTAAGAACAAACTCACAGAGAATTCTCACCAGCTTTGCAGAGTGTTTTAGCCTCTTCTGGCCCCTAGATTTGGTTTTACAGCACTTTTCCTGTGTGGTTCAGTCTCAGTGTTTCCAGCAGCAGGCACCTGTTTTCAGCGAACACGCTCAGATAAACTCGCTTTACATGACTTCCCCAGCACCAAATGCTGAAAGCTGAATGCTAAAGAGCCTAATATTTATCTCAGGAGTTGGTTGAGACCAAACGAGGTCAGAAAAGAACCCACAGTTAAACCAGTTTTGGTAAATTCACATAATAGATTTTTGTATTTCTGTTTTTCTTTGTGCTCCTCTAACTGATTTGAAGTGGGCGCTTGCTAACAGAGTTGGACTTGTATTTATAGCTCTTTTGTAGCGCTACATAAATGTCAGTGAACATATTTGGCTCATCATATAGGTGAGCTGACTGCTATACATTTTGACACAACATATAATTAAAAATCTGCATATTTAATCATTAAAAACATGTTTGTGTGTGTTTTAGATGAACAAGTGGCACTGAAGCAGCAGCAGCGTTCGGCTCCTGGCAGACTCCAGGTACAGCAAATATTTCACCTTTGATGTTTTTTATTTGTTTGTTGTTTTACGTTGCTGTGGGAACAAGATGACTGCAGCTTTGTTTAAACCCAAGAACCACAAACTGTTCCTCATACTGAAATGTGGAGCTGATATCTTTGTTTCCATCGAACTGTGCAGGCAGACTTTGCACAAAATGTCAGCAGAAATAAAGAAGAAATGGAATATTTTTTAAAAAACAACAAGTGAACAAATGCACTTTTTCATAGTCTGTTTTTCCCACTAACAGTCATAGAGGCACAACAGGCACCTTTTATGTGGGAGAAACTATTGTGCAAAATTTCTGGAGGTTGTGTTGAACATTTTACTTCATTAACAATTGATTCAACAGCAAAACATGTTCACTGATAATTCCAGTTAAATATACCAAGTTGTCATTTTAACTTAAGGTTGGAAACCAAAACAGTGATACACATTTTCATGGTTTATGAAATCTGCCAACATGTTTCATCATCTTCATGTACATGTGTGTGTTTCAGGCTGAGGAGGACAGAGAGAGTGTGTTATCTGTTCAGAGCTCCATCAGCCACAGAGAGCAGCCTGCAGCCATCAGATCCAGTCTGAGACTCGGGGTAAATCTGACCTGTGAACCTTCTTTTGTTTGATACTTCAAACTGGTGAACAAAGCTGAGCAAACCTAAATGGCACCAGATAGCGGCCCCGAGGCACATGCATGCAGTCCTTTTTCTTTCATCCCTGCACATGTCTAACACAGTGATGCTTTCTCTGTCTGAGGTCTTCTCCTGCACATGTTCACACGTGAAAATCCTGATTACTTTACTTATTTATTTACTTAGAAATCAGGTTACTGTAGAAAGCCAACAATAATACATCCAAAGGTACTAAGTGACACTAATAAATCAGTGTTGCACAGGATGACGTGTATTAATTAATGTGTATTACTCCACCACTGAAGATAGTCCCCAGCAAATGCTCTTTGTCCTCCTGTTTGAATAAAAACTACAGTGACTGGAACTATACTATTTATAAAGATTAATGTCTTCAGTAGGAACCAGTCGGCTTGGGTGCTGCAGGCAGGGTCAGGAAGTAAAAAGTGTTGAGAGACGGACTAACATGTTGTTGGTTTTGGTCTTTTCATGGTCTTTTCACTCACCGTAAATCCTGTCCAGCATCAAACAAAGTTAGCAACAGTCTCCCAGACACAGGCGCAGTAGCAACGTGGGTTTGTTTTGTGTCAGTGACATCTGACGTCACAAAGGACATAATGCTATAATAAATGGTTGATTTGAGTGTATAACACTTTGTGAACCCTTCAACACAGTTTAACAATAGCATGATAATACTGATAAGCGTGACAATAAGTTTTCAAACAGTTTCATCTCTAGTCTTTAGTGATGAAAGGGGTTTGCTCCTATGATTTCATGCAAAAGTGCTTTAAAAATATGTGGCACTGAATGAACAAGTCTTGATTATCTAAACTACAACATTATGTTTTTTTTAAGAACATGTTTTAATTGAAAATCCTGAACTGCGTTGAATCTGTAGGAGGTCACTCCGATGGAGGATGTGCTGAGCCTTGAGAGGAGAGAGGAGCAGAAGAGGCGCTGGCTGGAGGAGCTGGATCAACAGAGGGAGGAGACGACTGAACGCAGGAGACGAGAGAAGATGCTGCAGAATCAGGTACAGTAGAGACACGGTAGAAACCAGACAGGAGAGATTTTTTAATGATTCATTTTATTGTGCTGCTGTGTTTCATGTTGAAGCTGTGATTATCTGTTATTTTCTGTCCGTGACTATAATCCCTCATGTTTCTCTGCAGACGGAGGACCACGAGCTCTGGGCCACACACTTTGACTCGCTTCAGAGAAGGCCTCCTGTCCAGACCGCAGCTCCGTCAGCTCCACCTCCAGCTCCGTCTAACGGCTCCGAGCGAGGGGAGTGGGAGCCCTCGTCCAGCCTCTCTCTGGTCTGGGAGGCCATGAGCAGCTGTGGAGCAGAGAGTGTTGGGGGAGCCAGTGTGGACACAACCAGCGGATACCCGACCAGAACCAGGTACGGTGGATAAGTCAATATATGAACATAATGTATGTATGTATTACATTGATAACAGCTGTGATGTGGCTGGATTTGTGAGTGAACAATGGAAAAGTTGCAGCTGGACAGCTAAACAATGAGCTGAAAACTCAGTGTAAAGCTTTGTGAAATCGTCTGTCTTCTCTCCAATATAAAATGGAACTAGAACAGCAGTGTCTCTTTTCAGATATCATGACTCAGTTACTCAAGATAATCCACAGACCTTATTGTGAGCAGTTTCATATAGGAACTATTTTCTTTCTCCCAAGCTACAGCCACCAAACGTTATCACTGTGCAGAAAGCATGCATTTGCTCCTGTACGAGAGGTTACAGCTCAGCTGAGGAAAACGCCATTAATGCTTACATCCTGCCCTGTCACAAGTGTGAATCTCTCATCCATGAGTAGATGCACGCTTCCTTCTGCTCCTTGATATGGTTGGTGGATGTTAGAAAGAAAATAGTACCTACATGAAACTGCTCACAACATGATCTGTGGATTATCTTGAGTAACCAGGTCATTTCTGGAATGAGACATTGCTGCTGAGTTTTTCCAATGTTTTATTTATTTATTTATTTTTGACGATTGAAACTCACACCAGTGCTGTCCATATGGGTAAATATTACTACAGGCCAGAGGATAAGCATGTACTTTGGAGTTGAACTGTACGTTTTAACTTTTAAAAGACTTGTTTAGAATGTGGACTTGAGCTGAGACCTCTTGGTCGTGACTTTGGACCTGACTCTGGCCAAGATTTGAGATTTACTTGTAGCTTGCAAAACAGTTCATTTGTCCGACCTCTGCTATCTTCCCACCTGACTGTATTTTAATTGCTAAACAAATCCAAGATGTAGGCAGAATGTTAAGTTTTGTTTGTTCTCCTGTGTTTCGTGCAGCTATCTGAGGACCATGACCTCCCTGCTGGACCCTGCTCAGATAGAGGAGAGAGAAAGGAAGAGGCTCAAACAGCTGGAGCAGCAGGTAGGAAGGGGAAGAGGAGGAGGAACACAGAGGGAGGGGGAGTAGACTTTTAGCTTAGCTTATGAGATATTTGACTGTCTTTCCTCCTCCTCCAGCGAGCAATCGAGGCCCAGATGGAGGAGCGGCGGCGCCAGAGGGAGCAAGAAGAGGCGAGGAGGAGAGAGGAGGAGGCAGAGGATGAGAGGAGGGTGGCGCTGGAGAGAGAGATGCTGGAGAAACGATACGCGCAGGACACACTGAAGAAGGTCCGGAAACACACACACATACACAGAATCAAACAGTGGACGGTTCTCCGTTAGAGTAATTGTCTCCACACCGGCACTGAACCATTTTCTGTCAACGTCTGTCCTCCAGGAGCAGTCGAGCCATCAGGCAGAACAGCCAGACAAAAGCCACGATGACGACAGACATCAGGAGACACTGGAGCCCAGCGGTGAGCAGAGCTTCTACAGTATTACTGCAACATTACTGAAATATTACTGCATCACAGACTCAAACAATTCTTGTTTTTTAATTCTTAGAAAGAATAGAAGCAGGTTGTTTATAATAACGATTTCACTACCTGTGTTTGTGTGTTTATGTTCAGCAGTGACCACACAGGCCGAGTCAGCCGAGGTCAGCGGTTCAGCTTCCTCATTCAAAGACACTGCTGTACAGACGGGTAACTCAACTATTGCTACTACAACCACCACTGTCACTACTGCTGTTACTGCTACTGTCCTGACAGAACTTTTCTTCTGTGTGTGTAGAAGCAGCAGGTCCCTCACTCCCGCTCAGAGCCGACAGAGTTCAGACTCCTCATGTCTCTGCACAGTACCAGCCGCCTCCTGCGCTGTCTGCTGCTCCTCCTCCTAACAGCAGGAACCGAGCAGTGAGGACAGGCAAGGAGAACATCTGTCTGCCAGGAGGAAGAGGAGGAGGA
>JAJHUR010114471.1:821-10821 GCA_027495735.1 Lutjanus campechanus | reverse complement strand
TGATATCAGCAAATGTTGTATTGTTGTTTAAAGCATCGATAGAATATTGTATTGTGATGAAACTTGTGACTTAGACCTTTAATAATCTGGCAACCTGTTGAATGTAATTCCAGTATTCATTCTCTTTTTAGCTCTGTTTTGTTTGAGAGCAACTAGGATTGAGCAGAGAGTTCCCTAAATTATTGATACAACTAATACAGATGACATGCTGCACTAAAAGTCTCTCTGTGTTTAAACATGTACGTAATTGAGTAAAAAATAGCAAAAAGACAAGCTTCATGATTGGCCACTTATTGGGTGGTAATATATTCAAGTAGAATAATATAAAATTATAATATATTTTGTCCCCTTATATGATAGCTGCTTTTAAAGTATTAATATCTATGTTGATATTGGTGACCCTGACCCTGGCATTACTTGTGGGATATTGGATCAAAACCAAATTTTGTGGTATCATCCACCCCCACCAGCAACTCCTGAGGGAAATATGTGGCTAAATAACTACTAAATGCTCCAATAAGTTTGCCACTTTGCTGACTGCCGGATGGTGCTACATTTGTTAAGCGGTAATTCTGTTGTTTTTTTTAGCTTTAAGTATATAAAATATCATGAAAGACGTACTTGATAACACCAGCATGTTTGTTTGCATTTTACAGTATTTCCATGTTTTTAACAGGTTATAAAATGGTCTCAATTTGATACATTTTCCCAGGCAAAGTTACAAGAAAAAGGTGAACATTTAGATCATTTTATTTTTGACACTATATTTTGTGGTTGCAGCGGAGGAAACACTACCGCTTTTGTCCACAGGGGCCTCAAAAATCAACATAATATAAAAGTTAATTGTAGCAGCTTTAAAGTGTAGTAAATGATGGATTAAAGGGATAAATAATGTCAAGTTAAACACATCTATGGAACAGCTTCTTTTAGCCACAACCACCAACAGGGCAACCCATCATGTTTTCTTGTAAGTCAATAAAAAGGCTTTAATTAGTGTTTGTTTAAAATTATAGTATGTCAGTACTTGGCCAAACCCCCAACATTAAACCATGTTATTCCATGTTAAGAGTAGTCGGTAAAGCATTTTTCGGCACACCATCAAATTCAAAACCTAGAATTCCTGCAACATTACATCATTAAACTGCACCCAGCACATGAAGCTTTAAATGAAATCAAACCAAAGAAATCAGTCTCGAAACATGTAAGATTGTGTTGTTAAAGGTACTTTTTTGTTTCAGTCTTATATTTGAGCTCTTTTTCAGCAGGTGGGTAAGTAGACACACCATCAGAGGCTTATTTTAGCATTCCTAATTAAAGGGATGGTATATTCTTCTCATAGCTGCACTGGAGTATATAGGCTTATGAAATATTTCTTCAAAATTTTCTTCTACTGATTGAATAAATACAAGAGACAACATATGGTTAGTGCATGCTTAGTTAGAAACTGGTACTGACCATGTTCTGTGGCGAGGGCGTTGAGGGAACCACTGGGTTAGAGGGGACGTCATCACTGTAGTCTGGTGGCGGCAGCAACACTGGCTCGTCCTCCTCCTGCTCTGGCAGACTGACCACACTCAGACTACGCACCGGCGTGCCCAGATTGCTGCTCAGACATATGACAGAAATGTTCAGCTATTAAACTTAAGCTGTATAACAAATAATTGATTCTCTTTCCAGAATGCTGTAATGTTATGCTGTAATCTCTTACCTATTTAATATCAGTGACTCAGTACAAGGTCTGCAGTAAGATGAGGGAAACCAGCCTCGCCTATTAAGAGAGAGAGAGACAAACATAATGTTAATTTTTGTTATTGTTCATTGATTATTTGGACACCCATCAGTTATCTTCCTGATGTCCATATAACATATATACAGTATTGGCGACAAACGATTACTTTACATGATACCATTACATACATAGAGCCCACATTTTTAAAGGACTAGTTTGACATTTTGGGAAATATGTTAATTTGCTGCTGCCAACCGATGGTTAGCTTAGCTTAACACAAAGAAAAGAGCTAGCCTTATTCTGTCCAGAGGTCACGAAGTCTTCCAGCAACTCTAACACTTTATATCAATTGTTTAATTTGTAGAAAAACTAAGCGTTCTTTCTTGGTGGTGCAAAGTCAGAGTAAATCAATTTGTAATTTTTATACTTTGTGTTTTTGTATGGCTTTGTAGTGCTGATATGTGGATTTTGTTACTTATTGACCCACCAAAGTCCCACACCCTTTCACTCTGTGCTCCAATGACAATTGAGCCCGCTTCCTATACTTAGATATGCTATGAAAAATACTTTGGTGGGAGACCTTTAAAATAGAAAATAACATCTTAAATTTGCTCAAGTTAGCCAAAAAGTTATTCTACACATGCTTTACATAATTCATTAGCTTGCTAGTTAGCTAGAGTTTTGCTAACATTAGCTAGTTAGTTAGGTTTTTGCCAACATTAACTAACTTAAGATGTGACTATGTGTTCCCTTTACAGAAAAAGGGAGAAAGTTGACCTAAGTAACAAGTGCTCAATTATTATTGAAGAACAGAGCAAAAAGGGGCTGGACTTTGTTTAATTTGTTTCATTCATTTGTTTCCCGTTTCATGTCTTTAAGCTTAGCTAACTGGCTGCTCGTGTTAGACATGACAGTGGTATTGATTTTCTCATCTAACTTTTAGCAAAAGAAAGCAAATAAGCTAATTCCTATAATGTCAAACTACTCCTTTAAGAGAATATCACAAACAAATATTTGATATACAAAACGATTAATGAGTAAAAAAAAAAAAGTATAATGGTCACTGAGACCAGTAAAGGTTGTGAATCTGGCACAACCTTTGAACACAGTTCTTTAGAAAAACTTGAGGCAATACAGGTTGGTGATCTCTATCCTGAGCAATAGTAGAATGCATGTTTTATATTTGGGTAAGTAAAGTAATAAATCTTTCTGTATCAGAAGATTCAATATCAGTGTTTTTCAGCCTGGGTAGGTCGCACGATAATATAATAATTTGTCTTCAAATAAATCCTGCTAAAATGATGAAATACATTCAGCTGCTGGACTTCAATAATTCACATAAAAGGGTCAGAGCAGAAAAACTGACACTGACCTTTGCATACAACAGAATGCAAGATCTATTTTTGAGGGTTCGTGAGGTAAAATTGCTGCCACAGACAACACAGTTGAATCAGATGCACGTATCAGACATAGGATACGTGACAGATTTTTTTCACTAAGACTCAGAAGTTGTCTCCAAGTCACGTCTGGAGAAAGAGATGGCTTATCACACCAATGCACTGGATTTGTTGCTAAGAAACAGAATGTAATGTGATTTATCCCAACATGTCCTCTTCTTGACAAACTGCCACCGACTGCATTAAAACCCCTTCAATTCAGGAGACCACTTAATGACACACACACACACAGGGTGCAGATAAGGCTTCCGTTAATTTGTTCCAAAGTGGGAATGATAAAAATATTAGTCACGAGCTCTGTAAGCACTCCGTAATCCTTTCGCCTGCATTATGAGTCCTAATTGATCTAGCGAGGAGCTGAAGATGACTGCAATTACACAGGCAACTCAGAGGCTACTTTGTGCCGCAGTAGCTACATACACAAACATGACTTCTTGTACATAAACATTTTCCAACCTGATAATTTGAGAAAACAAGACACACAACACTCACACGGATAATGAGTGTTTGTACAGGAGAATATTAAGCAGGAAAGAATTTGCTTTAGTGGGAATATTTTTCCCTCTCTGCCGTCTAGAGGTGACATGGAGAATAAAATTAAGCATTTGTTCATTGCTGAGTGAAATATAAAAGACCAGATGTCTCTTGTTTGAGTGTGTGTGTGTGTGTGTGTGTGTGTGTGTGTGTGTGCGTGCACCTGGAGTCTTTTGCATGTGTGTTGTGTTGCTGGGCAGGGCAACAGTAAGCGAGACAGAGAGAGAGATCGAGCTTTACGACTGTCATGTTGAACATACCTGACATACTCTGTGTTTCTAGGCATGATGTATTAGTACGGACAAATATTCACCAACACAAAGCAGAAACTAGTACTGCTTAACAGAGTTATGTGAAAAACGCCTGTGTGTCAGTGCTGCTGCATATTTGTTGAAATGAAAGTACATTGCCTCCTGTGGGTGTGCCAGAGCTTGTATGTAGATTGCATTTAAATGAAGTACATAAGGGAGGGATTTCACAATAATGATAACACAAAAAAGGCTACATAAATTTTACCCAGCTCTTACGGTGAGTATAACATGGTCATAATTTTATAGTTTTGTTACTGTCAACAAATCCAAGGAAAAGATCAAAGCCAACAATATGTTATTCTGTCTCACAGTACTTTCCACCTTCCCCAGCCTGTCTGCAGCTGTAAAAAACAAGCCCACTGAAAGGTCACAAATACAAATACCCTGTAAAAATTTGAGAAAAGTCAAAATTTCAAACTTTTAGAAACAGATCAGGCTCACTGTAAACAAATTTACACAAATACAATACAATATTCTGGGTTTCTCAAACTCAAAGATTCAAGATTGTCTAAAAGAGAAAAGTAAACAGAACATGGTGTGAACAAAAAGTCACAAACTTAAACTACTCAGTCCAGGCATGATGGGAAATGTGGGCCGCCACTACAACATTGTAATACCAAGCTTCATTTTGATCTACTCCAGTTTGCTCTGTTAAAGTTGCTGCATTATGCTGTTAATGCAAACTTAATGCAAGTTCATTATTAGGTAGTGAGAAATTTAACATTACACTGAGCAAATCTGATTACTGCTGTGATATACTTTGTAATGAAACAAATACATTTCATATTGATTTTAAATTCATGGGTTGTTATGTTCTTTAACAATTTATACATGTATATTTTATTGCAATTTATGATGTATTTTTCTAAGTTGTGGTTTTGGGAAGACACCAAATATCTTACTCATATAGGAGGACGTAATGCATTTGTTTGTTTGTTTTCACCAGAAGAAGGAATGTTTATAGTATTTAAAGCAGCAGGTGTGTGTGAGATTGACTGAAAATAAACTTCAGTGTGTGGTGTTCATAGTAATGAAGAAATATGTCGTCCAGTGCAGCTGTGTGGCTCACTGATGTGTTTTTAATGGCTTTTGGACAACAACTGAGCTCTACGGCACAGAGGAATAAACTGCACGCAGACGACACTTGTGAGAAGGATTGCTCCATAGTGAGTTTTGGTCTTTTCATGGTATTTGTCAAAATAATGACTTATCCTTTGAGTCCTGAGAAGAATATTAAGATGTGTTAACCATGACTGAGGTGTCATTTAGCCATTGACAAGTCCCTGAATGTGAAAATAGTTCAAAACTTACTGCTGTGTCTTCTCCAGTTCTCCATACAGCCAGCCATCCTTCTCCTCCTGGATGAGCAGTGTGATGATGTCGCCGTCATCGAAGCTGAGAAGTGTGTTGTTGTTGCCCGCCGTGTGAGGAAAGATGGTCCTTACTCGGGGCCTCCTGCCCACATTGAGACCAGACGACTGGGATGTCGACCGGGACAGACTGCCCTCTCCAAGACTGCCCTGGTCTGAAGACAAGGAAGATTAGAGATGTGATGCGTGATCTTGCCATGAGAAGATTGATACCACTCAGACTGGGAACAGGGGGAAACAGCTACCCATGTTCTTTCCAAAGGTAGCGAGGGTGTTGACAGGACTGTATAAAAACTGAAGACTAAAAATGACAACTCGTGGTTTTATGAGGAGGTTTAATTCAGCAGTAAAAGTAGGCTAAACAAACAAGATATAACGTCTTAATAACTGAGCTTTAGAGGTGCTGGGTGGAGGATTTAGTTACTCTTGGACAAAGCCATGCTGTCTGTCTCAGTGTTTCCATTCTTTGTGCTAAACTAACAGCTAGAGAGCTTCATATTTACCTTACAAATATTGTTGTATTGTGCTCATTTAACTCTACACCAGAGAGCGAATAAGTGCAATTCCTTTCTTTAAAAATCACAATATCTCAGACCATAGCGATCACATTTTGACAAAACTTCAAAGTAGAAAACCAATGACATCTATGACCATTAAAGGACCAGTATGTAGGATTCAGTGGCATCTAGCAGTGAACATGCATATTGTAGGCCCTGTTTAGAGCCAGTGTTTGGTTTGTCTGTTGTGGGCTACTGTAGAAACATGGCAGCACAACATGGCGGCCTCCATGACAGAAGAGACGCATCCTCTGTAGATATAAATGGCTAATTCTAAGGCAACAAAACCACAGCAATTCTTTTTTTCAGGTGATTATACACTAATGAAAACATTATAATTAATTTCTGCTGTATAAATCACTGTAAATCTTACATACTGGAACTTAAATCATATAATAATTTCAGTCTGTACAAAGATATTCATGCTACTCATTCAGTTTTGATGAAAAACCACTGGGTGATGCAAATTGTATGTTAATGATAATGTTTCAGAGAAACCATCTGTACCTGAGTTGTGGTCTGAGGAGGAGGTGAGCGGAGATCTGAGCTCTGGGTTGAACATGTTGGCGAGCGGACTGATCTGTGCCTTTAGTGGCGGTGCCGGAGGAGGCACCACTGACTCCACATTGTTCTGAGGAGACGGAGCAGAATATGATTAACAGATGCAAAATGTGACAATATGAGTTTAACAGGCATTTTATTTGAATGACCAGGGTAAAGTCCTTATCAAGGCAAACAGTCATTACTGTAATTGAAACTGATTATCTCTCTCCTGTGCAGCAATAAACATTCATGACCGAAACACATTAAGTGGACTTTAAAAGAACAACAAGAGCACATGCAGGGTTTCCCATGGCTGACAGCCAGATAATGATAACTAACCACTTTACACACAACAGCCTCCATCAGATATCAGCACCTGTGTAAGATAAACTACAAGCAACATGACAAGATAAAACACTCCAGGGCCAGTCTTTTCTGCATGATCTCTTCTGCTTATGTACTATCTGGGATTCTTTTATCTAACAATAAGATGAATATCAAAGTTAGTGATGAAAAGAAACATGTAGTAAAAGATAAGTGAATAAAGCTCAAGCATGAATCGACACAACCAGCCAATACTCACTCTATTGTAGTGTTCAACCAGCGGTGATTGTTTCGGAGTGGTGGACAGCCCCTCTATCATGGTCATAACCGTGTCCGGCACATTAGTGATGTCGCTGCACTTCTCCTGCCAGCTGGGGAGCTTCATGGACAGCATCTCTTTGGCCTGGAAACACCAGATTAAAGAAGGGAGCAGGTATTAGAAACAGTTCATAAATGGAAGGGTCCGACTGTGGAGGATTAGATCTCGTCTCTGTCCGTGCTTACTTTCTCGTGGAAGTTGCTAATCTGGTAGGAGAACATGCAGTGTTTGTCCGCCAGGAAACAGAAGCGTCTCTTTTCTTCCAGTAAGGCCTCTTTGCAGCCGTCAGCGATGAACTTCTGCATGTCCATCTGGCGCGACGAGATGGTCTCCATATACTGCAGACATGGTCAGAGGACAACAAAGAAGTCATGGAGTTGGATCAATAATCAGTCACGTTTTGTTATTGAGATTTTTAGAGCTGCAACAATTTGTCGATCAGTCAGTTGGTTACTAATAAATTAATTTGCAACTATTTAGATAATCAATTAATTGTTTTGAGTCATTTTTAATATTTTAGCCTCTTAAATATTTTCTAGTTTCTTTACTCCTCTATGATAGTTAACGTTGTGGACAAAACAAGATATTGGAGGATGACAACTTGGGGTATAGGAAAGATCAATATTTTTTTTTACCATTTTCTGATATGGACCAAACAACTACTTGATTAATCAAGAAAATGATCGACAAATTAATCAATAATGAATATGATCCTTAATTGCAGCCCTAAAGATTTTCCACAAGTGACCACGAAGTACACCAAAAATGTAACTAATTACACAAAAGTAAAACTATTTGTATGTAAATTGAGCATATAGAAAAAGAAAAAAACAAAATAAATAGAAATTATAGGAGAATAATAACATTAAATTAAAAAAATCATAATTTATTACATATTACATCAAAGAAAAGAAAATATAGAATAATATAGAATATACATAGAAATTATAGTAAAATAACATAAAGGAATATAAAGTAAAAATAAAATGAATACATTTATTTTCCCATCATATCCTTTTAATTTGTCTTTCTTTCTCTTGTTAAATTTAATTAGATTTTTTTTTATCATGCACTGATAACTATCTACAGTCCTTTTGCACAGCAGCCATGTTGACATGAACTAGTAGAGTAAACACAGGTGTTACCAATCATACTAATTAAAGTCCCATTCTAGTGTAGCAGAGCCTTTCCAAATGAGCCAGCATGCACAATAGCAGCATCCTGACTCTGTTTGACTTGAGAACCTTAATCAGTTTCATTGGTAACACCTGTGTTGATGCTATTTTACATTAATGTGGCTGCTGGAAAAAAGTTCTTTTGCCTGAAGTCCAGTCTGTTGCACACACCTGTGTCCCATTACTAATTAGTGCACTTGCTGTTGTTTTCATGTATTCACTGTAAATCTTTGGTACCTTTTCATAAGCCTGATTATATGTTGCTCTCACTGGGGGTAATAAAACATCATTGATCATATTTTTATAGGATGGGTGCAGTCACTCTCAGACACACTATTTTTTGACTACATGTTTATCTTGCAGTTGTTAACAGTTCCAGCTCTGCAGTGCAGGCTGCGCCACAGGGTGAATCAACAGTTAGGAGGAATGTGCTGCTTAAACACTGACCTGATGACTCTCTCTCTCTCTCTCAGAATAAAAGCTAACACGGTGACCACAACTTAATGTTTGTGTGCTCAGAGCCGCTAATCGAGCCACTAATGAGCTTTGTAATCAAAGTCTCTGCACTTAGCGACAAGTTTATTTGGCTCTCCTGCTGCTCGTGGATCGATCTTTGCACGATGGGAAACCAAATCAGTGTGCTGACAGACACACCTTCCCCACGGAGAGGCTGAGAACGATTCTGCCCGTCGAGCAGTGCAGATGGGCAACTGAACCTGACATATCAAACTCTTTAAAAATGACTTCTCAACCCATCCCTCCAGGCTTTTATTCTACACCCACTCCGACCCTCGCTCGCCCATTTTCCCCAGGTTGTCATGGTGACAGTAAAGCAGCCTGTCTCTAAGGGCTCTGTCGAAGACCCTCCACCACTGTCTGGTCTCATTTTCTCTCTCTCTCTCTCTATCCTAGCCTGTCAGACGCTGAATCAAGGCACTTCATTTCCCATTTTCACAGCAAACAATCGTCCAGACTCTCAGTGAGAGGACTGAGCACATTATTGGCAGGACTACATGTGATTATGAGAAAGCTGAGGAGTTAGCCATGTCTCTCTTGTAGTCAACCGGTGTCATTCTTATCAGATAATGAAAAAGCCTCTTCCGAGAGAGGAGGGGCCCCAGTTTCAGCTCAGGCTATTAAGCTCCACCTGGACAAGACGACTTGCTGTGCAATCGTCTTTTAAAAGGTGGCATTAAAAAGCGAGAATAAACAGGATACTGATTCTGTTTTTTAGCACCAGTGAAAAAAGAAACAGTCCTTTTACAACCTGCAATCTGGACTTTCCAATTAAAAGCTTTGTTTGGTAATTCTCTCTTGAAACAAGGCGGGCTCACACACCATCCATCATCAAAGAGAGGCCGATAAATTAAAACAAGAGCCAGACAGGAGTTATTACTCAGGCTGTGCAGTCCCCCCTTCAGGTTACAGCATTGATTTACGAAGAAAACTGCTGTCTGAGGTGTTAAGACTGCTTGCTGGGAGTAGACAGAAGGACATAAATGAGCAACAATGTGCAACACACATCAACAAGTATACTCAGGGTCACTGAAGGCAATGTCAACAGTGTCTATAAAATCTTCAAAGCTATGTGTGTATGCTTCTTTTCACTCAGCAGTGACACTTGTTTTATCTCTGGGTTGACATGATTTTTGAGATGCAACAGATGAGGTTTTATCATGCC
>JAJHUR010114469.1:867-14485 GCA_027495735.1 Lutjanus campechanus | reverse complement strand
CAGTCACATTTTTTTCTGACCAAAAGATGCGATCTCTGTCAAAGACAATCAAAATGAATCATGGTTTGTCTTATTTTTAATGTAAAAATATATTTCTTGGATGCTTTAGACTTCTGGACCAATTACAGGAAGTTCTGGCAGACTACTGTCAGAACCAGAAAAAGGAAAAACATTGCAACAAAACAAAATAAGCCATGGTTGCACATGGGGATACAAATATTGTTTAAATGACATTTGTTCTGACAAATTTATAAGTCAGTTGGAAAAAACTCACAAAAATTAAAAGAGACACTTCAATTTTCCAGATGGACAAGAGAGACATGAATTGAACAGAACTGACAACATGCTGACATCAGGCACATGCCCGTCTGCAAACCAATCAGTTTCAAGTATGGGGAGACTCAGCTGACATGGGCGATGACAACAGGACATAGGTATGTCATTTAAAGTTGTATAACTGCAGTGTGAAGCCAAAACTAACCAGATCAATTGTATACGATGTGACAAAAACAGGAACCATGGTTCTGACCTGAGTTTGGACCAGTTGTCATTGTGTTGTGTCCAGGTACGGCCACACAGTGCCGCTAACTTGACGGTAGCCTTTTAGACTTTAGTGTTTTGAGACACCGCTTCATGTTGCACCAAACCAACGAACAAAAAGGGTGAAAATTTCTCCTGCTGTGTTTCATTTTTGAAACTCATTTGCATGTAAAGAGGATTATGGAAGATTAAATAACACCTGAGGTGTGAGGGTATGTGGTTATAATTTACATGTTCTCAGAAAAAAAGACAAGGTAATAATAACTCATTTCATACTGATAAAGATCTTTTGCTGAGTCCTGCATACAAAACACTGCAATAAATACAACAGCAGCAGGTGGGCTGTGTGGAAGCCTGGAGTCTGTAAAAGAAGCCTTGTGACTTGTTGGGGAAAAAAGTGCTTAAACTCCAACCCAGCAGCTATCAGCAGAAGACTGGTAATACTGGGCAGCTTCCCTTTCAGATCCTGTATGAATGAGATGGAGGAAGATGCGGGACAGGATTTTTAAAAATATTTTAAAGGGACGGTGCATCTCAAAATCAAAAACACATATGTTTCCCCTCCCCTGTGGTGCTAATTATGGATCTAGATTATCTAGGGACATCTGCCTTCTCTCGAGCGAGATGGCACTTGGCTGGTGGTGCTCAAAGTGCCAAAAAATACAGTTGAAAAACTTGAAAGTAACATATTTTTTTCCAAAATCCAAGAAAGTAGTCCCTATGGCCGATATCTCCAAATGATATGGAGCCAGCAAATGCAAAAACAAGTTTTCATCTTGGGAACAATAAAGTATAACCTATCTTTTCTTATCTTAACTCACACCAAAACAATCTAGATAGATAAATAGCACTATAGTGGGGCTTTTCCATTTTCATCTCTGGCCACACTGAGCCAAACCACCACATGCTTATTTGCACTTTCATTATGACTTAACACGCTGAGCTGTGCCAAGTCAAGCCTGAGGTGGACCTTTTCTGGAGTGGGGCCAAAGTGAGCCTGATTCACCTCCAAGGAGGCTGCGGTGACATCTCACCTACCCCAGTCAGCCTGTGAAGAGCCCCCTTCTCCTCCTCCACCAAGCTTGTATTGCGAGAGTGAACTCATGTGCACAGAAGATAAGTTGAGTTCTCAGTATTTTTGTAGCTTCTAACTGAATCCCTGTGGTTCTTGGTTTATTTTACTGTTGAGTATTCAATTTCCGCCATAGGAATCGTGTTAAGTTACCACTGACGTTAACCCAACATTTTCTGATTTGAGTGTTTCACAATAAAAGCTTTTGAAATGACCAAATAACACTTGGTCTTTATTGTGAAGAATTTATAGGAAATTAAGTGTTTGTTTGCCGTTTTACGGCCACTCAAGTCAAGCTGAGTCAATTTTCAGTTAAAGACACACCTTCAAGTTGGTAGCCCTGTTTAATGGAGATGCAAATCCCTGCCTTGCCGGACTGACGTCCTGAGACAATCCAAGTAAAACCAGGCCAGCACATGCGTATGGGAAAGGGGTATACAGTAGGTATAGGTAGAAAATATATGATTTTGGGATGAAGTGTCTCTTTATAAATGGAGAAATTGTATCCCCAGTTACTTGGGATTTACATGTACTTTGCAGACTCTCTGTGAAACATGAACTTATTAACTGGCATGTAGGAACACGGCCGTCTCTTTGGGATTCATGGCAGTTTTTAGAGTTAGCAGATGTGCATTAGACATGGGCCGTAATTGGTCATTTGTACATGAAGAAGTCTGCGCCCTACTTTGGGCTGAGCTACAGGTCTGCATCCAGGGACCTTTATTAGTTGTTTTTTTGCCTTGGTTGCAGTTAGAATTCGATAAAGTGACCTTATATAGATGCACAGGGGGGCAGTGGAGATGGCTATTGATTGACAGAAGTGTGGCTTATCAGCTGGATGGTAGACCATTGGGAAAGTGGCAGAAGCAATTAAAGAAAAGGAAAAGAAGGCGATTGGAGGGTGCTGGGAAAATGGTGTTGATCTTAGGCTTGGTTCTATTTCTCAAGGGGTCAAAAGGCAGTGAAAACACCAGACTGTGTAGCAGAGGAGGAGAAAAGAAAAAGGAAAGTCCATTTATGTTGCAGAAGATTAGCGGAGCGAACACAAAGGTGACTTCAAAAAGAGCCACCGCTGGCGTTTTGGCTTTGTTTGCTGTCATTTAGTCGCTCTCCCTCTCCGTCTCTCCTTCTCTTTCTCCACACACACACATTTTTCACATCATTTGACTTGCAGTAATGGCAGTTTGCCTTCTGGAAATCCAGGGTTCCTGTGCTGCATATCTCTGAACAGGTTTCCAATCATTTCATAGGAGCCTCTTTGAATACCACTTGTGGAATGGAAATCTGTCAGTCAAGTGTGAGCCCGAGGGGGGGAGGGGGGGCTCCCTTCAATTACAGAAATGGAATCAGATATGAGCTGCTATGAGGGAGGATCGAGATTAGCAGCCCAATGATTCTTTAAGGAGCGGTATGGAGCATGATGGATCGAGTGGGAGGGGTGGGGGGGTCAGGGGGTGAAGAGGAGATGGTGCGTGTCAGAGACAAAAGAAGTAAAAAGAAAAGGTGAGGGGAAAATGCAGAGGAGAGGGCAGGAGGCGGACGATAAAGGCAAGGAGGGAGAAGAGAAGATGGGTAATGGGTAGAAGTGGGAGGGAAGGAGCAGGAGAAAAGGTGAGAGAAAATGAAGGGGGCAGGGAGGGGGAGAAGCTGAGAGGGAGGAGGAGGATGGGGGAGAGAAAAACGAGACATTAAAGGCAAGAGGAGCAAACAGGAGGAGGGAAAATGGTCTTGGTGAAGTGGTGAAGGGGCATTTTAGACATAAAGAAGCAGAGAGGAAAAAGTGAGGTTGAAAGGAGCCGAACAGACATGTTGACAGACATGTGCTGAAAGGTTTCAATGCAATTTCTACATTTTTCCCCCCCGGACCCGAGCCAAGAGGGCCTTGTGCAGACCCAAATGTACACATTTGCCTCATTGCAAATGCGCCACTCTGGTAGTTTCTCAAATTTTAACCCATTAACTTGAAAAATTGTACACTTTACAGTGCTTCCAACATTTTTCAGAGCCCACCACAGCTTTTTAGATTGATTTTATTCCCTGTGGGTAGTTGCTGCTTTCAGAACATGCCAGTACATTTAAAAAAAAAAATCCACACGCAGAGACTTAATACTGCCTCAGAATAATAATCAATCACAGTGAACATTAAGTTTGGAATATTTTTGTCAAAGTTACTGTTGGATATTTATGAAGTCGGACTTTTCTGAAAAATTGTGTTCTTGTTCATGTGAACACCACAGGCAGATGCTATATTGCCAATGTGGCTATTTACACCCAGGTGTATGTAGCCTAGCATGACAGAGGCAAGCACCCAGACATCTATAGCCAACAATTCTATTGGCACCCAGGGTGTATATATCTAGCCAGTGTAGCTACTTACATGTGCATGGCAGAGAAAAACCATAATATGTTTCTAAGTCTAACCAAGTAGTTTTATGGTTTATGTAACCTAACCAGGTAGTTTTGTTTCAAACAAAACAACCTGTTTGAGCCTGAACTTAATCAAACAGCGACTGAAAACTGAAAATAAAAAATATAAATAATAAGTCAACTAAGAAAAGTTAATACTGCTTTCTAATTTCACATTAGACTCAAATTCGACCCCACTACCTCGAGCCCTGTGACCCCCCTAACCCCCTTCATTTGGAAATCTCTCGACTTGATCTGATTCAGAATCAGTTCTTCATTCAACAAATAGAAATGGGGAGACTAGTTTTTATTTTGTTTTTACTCCAGTGCACAAATCATTCACTTGTGTCTTTATCCTGCTCAAATGTCATGAAATATAACTGGCAGTTATTAAAGCTAAATGTCTTGATGAAGGTCACTGTAAAACAGAAAAAAAAGCAGAGAAAAGTGTGTGGGAGTTAGCAGCCTTTTTATTTGAAAAGGTTAACTACATTCATTTATTGTAGAAGCATGATACAGTCTTCTGCCTGTTGGAGAATAATGAAATCACAATGTAATTTACTGACCAACATCCCTGGCTGCAGTAAATGTCTTTTTTTTTTTTTTAAACAGAAGATTATGTATTGTGGAGTGAAGGGAGGGGGGCGCACTCCACTGAGGTGCCATTATGTTATCTCTCCAGCAGTGGAGTACACTGTCTCTTCACTCATTGTACTGCTGGAGGTGTTTACAATGAAGCAGACTTCATTCTAACACTAGTCTCTGGGTGATGGGGTATGAAGTATTCACAAAATACTTGATCTTACAAAGCTAATTATTATGCTATTCAAGATGCTCCCAAACACTCGTCTTCTTTGAGGATGAACCACAAGATAACTCAAGTGTGTGATTGTTGCACTGTGTTCTCGCACTTAAGTTCCACCTTTTCGTTCCATTAACATAATTTTATTAAGGACTAGAAGTGTAACTGTACACAGAAGGCACTGTTCAGTTTACAGGAGATGTGGTGTGGTGCAAGTTCTTGTAAAGGAAAAACCCTCAAAAGTACAATGGCCCCTACAGATTCTATGGACTTTAAAAAATGTCTGAATTTGGTACAGATTCCTGCAAAAAAACAACAATTTTAACATGTTTTTCAATCAAAAGAAGATTAATGATGTAAAAATCATTATCTCTAATATCGCAAATCATTTCTCAGTTACAATATCAGTCAAAGTAATCACGATTGGATACTTTTTAAAGATCGTTCCGCCCCAATTTATAGTAAGCTAAATATGTTAAAATAACATACATAAACATATTTTCGTGCATGTCTGTTGGTTGGTTATTGGTTGATTGAAAGCAGTCGCATAGTTAGATGGTTTCCTTACGTTTGTGACACACAGAATTTTGTCCCAGGCTATCTTTGGTTGCAAAACTGTGAGAAAGCCTGTCGTTGAACCTTTCTCACGGTGTAAAGTAGGACGATTGCCTTTGTGTCTTTCATGTTCGTCTGCAAAGTCTGTACCCAGCTTAAGGATATGTTTGATTTAATTGGGTGATGCTGTCGTTAGCAAGTTTGATATGTTTCAATTCACACACCGTCTTTGGCTTATCCACAACTCTGATCAGGAACCAGGAACCC
Organism: Lutjanus campechanus; assembly: GCA_027495735.1. Classification (NCBI taxonomy): domain Eukaryota; kingdom Metazoa; phylum Chordata; class Actinopteri; order Lutjaniformes; family Lutjanidae; genus Lutjanus; species Lutjanus campechanus. Next base: position 8,843 of record JAJHUR010114469.1, on the reverse strand, counting down.
GAACTGTTCCCGAACAACTTGTTTAAAGGACGCCGGCGGGACTTAGACCTCCATTTAGAATTATTAAAGATAAGAATCATATGTGAATTTATTTCCCTCCTTCTCAGTCGTTACTTCATGTGGAAGTTTGGAAGCCAATCATGGTCCTGTGTACAACTTACTGAAGTGTGATTTACATACAGTATATATTTGAAATTTCACAGAGGGAGAAGGAGTAGATATTTAGATAATTATAACCAGGTAATTTGTCATGTGGCTAAAAAATATCTGGACAGGATTTCTAATGTGTGAAACAGACCTGTCTGTTCAGGTTTGATTCCCAGACACTATAGGTTAGGATAGAATGCTTTTGAGCAGCAAATTATAGAGCTTTAAAGGAAAAATACATCTTTGAATACTGTGTACAGTCCGTTCTCAATTTGTAACAAATTGCAGCAAATTTGCTTGAATTCGCTGTCTACTTGTTCCTGTTTTTCATCAACCTGCCTCAGCCATTCCTCCCACACTTGGAGATTTCCTACATTTCCCAAAATGCCACCCTCAATCCTCAGAGCATGTGCTGCATCCATCTGTTGGTTTTAAGTGCGGAGAGATGAAAGGAAAGCTGTAGTCTAACATCAGAGAGGAAGGTTTTGCAGAAGAGAAACAGTGAGGTTGCGTCCCTCACTCAGACTGTGACGTGTCTTGTGGCTGCACTGCACTCTGATCTCCCGAAGCTCCTGTCAGTGGAGAAAATTGGCATCTCTGCCTCTCCTATGACACATTCCCTCTCTCCTTGTCGAATATTGGTGCAAAATGTTGATGAATGCTGAGAGAGGCCCCTTTGTTCTCTGATCCTCAGGGACCGACACCGAGACGTCTTCCGATAACTGAACAATTTTCAGTTGTAGCTCTGCTGAAACTATCTATTGCCTGATGTCTATGTTTAGCCAGTCATCTGGGAATTATAAAAATACACCACCAAACGCTAAAGATGCCAGCGTCCAGCACTCACGATGACAGTGTTAATCACCATTTTCATTGATGTTCTTAAAGGCTGGCTTTCCTTTAAGCTTAAAGATGATGTGTCCACTTATCACTTATTATTCATCTGTTTCTCTGTTTTCAATTTTGCTGCCAATTATATAAACCGCTACCATAATTACACAACATATTCTTGCTTCCAGGGCACAAAGCAGCACTCAGCATAAACAATGATGATAATCTATTACTGTAACATGTCTGGGGATGAGTCAGCGGCCTCCACATGCAGTGCGAGGTCGGGAGTAGCTTTTACATTTACAACACAGAGAAAGCTCACACCTCCATTTGTCATCTGAATCAAGTATTTTACTTTCTGCTGCTCGACGTGCAGGAAAACGCTCCTCAAAGAGAAGCTCGGTCTGATTATTTTTTAATAAAGGGCACAAATGCAGACAAATAGCATCTGTAGCTACAGATATGTACGCTCAACAAAAATATAAAGTTTTTGCTCCTCTTTTTTTTAATGAGTTGAAGTGAAAAATGTAAGACTTCTTCTGTGCACACACATGGTTTCTTTCTCTGATCACAAATTTGTTGAAATCTGTCTTTGCCAAGATCATCATCCTCCTGACACGTGCAGCATGTAGAGTTGAGGGCTGGGTGTTGAACTTTGATACTTGAATGGCTTGAATAGACTATGTTATGCCAATCGTTGTATTTTTTTTTTAAACCAGCCTGCATCAGTCTGTACAGAGCAGATCGAGTGTGCGGGAAGTCAGACATAGAAACACCATGGAGAATTCGGTCAATTTTCAAAATAAAAGACCCTGTCCAGACTCGCCATAACATAAACAGACAAAAAAAGAAAATATTTCACTATTTGACCTACTTATCCGTGGTAGACGCAATCAAGGAAAAATCAAGGAAAGAGGACCAAATCAAGAAAATCTGAGCAAGTCAACATAATCAGGCAGCCAAAATGCTCCGCTGCTGAAATACTTCTGAAACGATGCCAGTGGGAACTGCAGCCGAGTGGAGGACAGATCAAAACTGTGACGCAATGGAGTCGATGAGTAATATGTGCAGTTTTATCTTGAAAAAAAGACATCTATTAGGCACTGAAGTAGGAGAGCAAAGTCATGACTTCTACTCTGCCTCTGATTGGCTGGTACTTATTGCCTTCATTGGTTGGGTCAGTTAGTTTCAGGCATGAGGAGTGATTGGTTAGGGTTTGGGTGAGAATATCAGGGTAAAGCATGCTGAAGCAGTTCATGGAAAAAAAAAAGGAAATATTTTAAAGAAAAAAGGCAGCTCCTGCACACACCTCTCCATTGATTTATTTAAAAAGTGCCAACATTTTGGTCACAAGGACCTTTCTCGAAAAGACCTTTTTTGTGACCTAAACATTTGCACTTTATAAATAAATCAGTTCAGAGGTCATAAGTGTGTGTGGGAACTGACTTTTTTTTCTTTGAAATTAGTTTTTTGGGCCTTTGATTCCCTGCACCACAAAACAGACCAAACAGGTCTCCTTCTACTCAAGACCTTAGTGGAAAAAAAAGTCCTTTAAAGATAAAACTGCACATCTTAGAGCGATCTTTTATTGTGACAAGTCCAAAGCACATCTGTGCAATAATCATGCTGTTTAATCAGCAGCTCGATACACCACACCTGTCAGATAGATGGATTATCTTGGCAAAGCAGCAGAAGTGCTCACTAGCACGAATCTTAACAAAACTGTGAACAAAATGTGCACAGATGAACTCTCAGATCTTTTACTTCAACTCATTAAAAATTGGAGCAAACACAGAAGCGTTGCATTTATATTTTTGTTGACCGTTTGGAGAGAATACCTGGCGTGAGTGGGCTGAATTTCAAATCAAGTGAGGGGTGGGGTACCTGCCCAGCATAAACAAGCTCGCAGTCGCACTGAAAAATTCACAAGTCGATCTCAAGTGAATTCAGGTTATGAAATAGTGATGCCGCTGCCGATAACACATGGGCCTGGTGAGGCACATTCAAGCCAGCTGCACTGGCAAGTGAGCTCATTGAATTTGGTGGCATGCTTTAAGCTGTCAAACAGCTTGATAAGCAGGCTGTTTCTGTTTTAGAGCGCGTCCAGTTTGGCGTTGCGATCAATAACACCTGTCAAATCAGCAGCCAGCAGGACTGCCTCAGTTTAGTCACATCGTTCCTGGACACCTCTGGAAAAAAAAAAAAAAAAAAAAAAAATCTGTTGCCCTTTGTGTTTGGTTTACAAGACGCTCACTGCCAGCTCAGGATGCATCAGATGGTGACTCCGCTAATAAGAATAAGGGAATTCCCAAGATTCATTGTGATGATGATGCACCCTGTCCAAACACTGCTCCCGTCAGAGCCAGCTGCAACGACTGGTAAAAATCAACACGTCAAGCCCACTGCCTATCTCAAACTGTAAAACACTCCTCTGTTCTTTGGTGGGTCTTAAATTTAAAGATGTTAAGATAATAAGAGAACTTGACAGACACTCACCCACAGCCTTCAGGGAGGCGTACTTGTTGATATCCTTATTCTGCTGCTGCTGCTGCTGCTGCTGTTGCTGCTGCTGTTCGTAGGCGTGAGCCAGCTGGCTGAGAGCAGGGTACGGGTACTGCTGGCCCATGTTTGAGCCCGGTGCCACATTGTTGTTGATCTGACCGCCCTCTGTAAGAAAGACACACGACAGGACAAGGTTAGAATCAGATTTAGGATGGGGATGTTCAAGCATCTTGGGCATTTTGACGTTAGGCTTGGATGGTATCTATTTTTTCATACCGCCATACTTTCCTGTTATTACATTATTATGGCAGTGTTTGTGTAAAACTTGTGTAGAATGGCTCAACTCCCTCAACGTAGGTGGAGTTGATCATTATAATGATGCTTTTCCCGCAGTTGCAAAACATCCCACGTTCAGGAGCTCTGCTTCGGTCTGAGAAGCTCAACTCAAACCTTATCATGTACATTTACTGATCACTTCACTGCTCACCTTTCCTTCCACACAGCGAGCATTCATCTTCACTCTGTGCCACTCGCTCTCTCAACTAGGGCTACACTCTCACTACTAGTTCACATTTGAACCAATACGGTACTGATAACGGTACCTAGAATTCAGTACCGGTAGCCAACAATCCCCTTTTTCTGGTACTCTCTTTGTAATGACAAAAACATTTTCATTTTCAACATTGTTTCTCATTTTGAATATATACATATATATATTTTTCAAGCATTTTACACACTACACAAAATAAAATCCTTCCCTCCCCTCTCTCAAATCCGTCTCACAACCTGCAGCCCGTCAGTCTGTCACCAGGGCAACGCTGTTGTTTGTCTTGCCGAAGAAACATGTGATATCCTTCCTGATATGCTTTTGTTGTTGTCGTTACCACCATTGTGCTTGCAGACTGTAATATTTACCCACTGAAATTCATGATATTGGCTTCATACTAAGTTTTCAGACATGGTAATAAATCTCACACGCTGTTGTAGCATGATTTAATATGTTGATGAGGAGTTTTACATACAGCCAGAGGCTGAGTGGCTAACACTATTAAAAATGCTAAGCTAAACAAGACAGTCATCACAGTAAAACGCCCTGTTGTCTCCAACAACAACTTATCCAACAAGATAATAAATCACCCGAACATGTCGATGAAGTTGTTGATGCTTCACTTAAAGTTTTGTTGTCCATGGAGGGCAAAGTTAAAAATTTTACATGCTGGCTGTAGGCTTGCTATCGTTAGCTGCAGCTGCTGTGTGGGATTTAGTTTTCAGGCTGTGAAGAGGGTTCCCTCTTTAGCTTTTAGATGTACTTATTTAGTGTTTAGTTAGTACCCTGACTCACTCACTCTGCTTTGTGACTTCAACAAGCGGCTACAGCTTGCTCTAACATCGCTCTCTCTTTTTCCTCTATACTCTATTATTCTCTCACCCAAATGCACTCACAGGTATCAAAATTTGGCACCGATTGCTTTAACATGAATTGGTCGTCCCGATGCAAGAACTGATGCAATCCGGTCATTACTGAGTTTGGTACCCAACTCTACTCACTACACCGTGCTACTCTGACCAATCAGCAATCTGCGGTGTTTGCTGGCTCACTTGTATCATCTGGATGAGACCCAAAATGTGCTCCAGATGCCATGTTTCCTAAGGATTGTCCATCAGTCGAGAGACTGCTGCCCACTTCAATACATCACCTGAATATAGTTTCTCTGTAGAAGTTCAAAAGAAAGAGGAGTATACGTCTGTTTGATGGTATTGAAAATCATACAGTTGGATTTCTTAATATCCTGGTATACCATAATACCTTTATACCACCCAGTCTACTTGACATTTACTTTCACAATCCCCCCTCTTTCATGCTCCATAATGCTCAGGATGCATTAACATCCATTCATGTCAGTGCCATCAACTGATGGACTCTTGCCACATTCTACAGCTGCAGCCTATTATATGTCATGCTGCCTAATACACATTTGGACAGAATCCAGAGTGTATAAATATATGTACACTGATCAGGTGCATCTGCTGTCTATTACATGACATTCTAACACTAATTGTACTATGCTTGCCAATGAATTTATGTCAGTATGAGAGCTGAAATATTCACGTCCCGGAGTACAAATTTCAGTATCTTAGTCAGGTGACAGTTTTTCATGTACATTTGACTATTCAGACTGAATATGGAAGTTGAACTGCACCACAAAAAAAGCTTTAGTCCACTTTATCTGTGCTGTCTATGTGATACTAGACTAGAGTTGAAAAATTCTCATGATTTTTCACTGTAAATGAAGTTTGATTTAAAGATTAAGCATAAAATTGAGCATAAAAAGAGATTTATAGTATTTTTCTAATGGACTTTTCCATTATTGTGCTCTTTTCTTTTCTTTTCTTTTCTTTTCTTTTCTTTCAAATAGTCAGAGTCATTTGATCCTCCTTTTTTTTTAGCATCTAAGCAGAGTCTAACCATATTTATAATGCTGTGCGGAGGTTAATTCTGCCGCAGTGCCGCTAATAAAATTGTCACATGCAGCCATTTCAGCATGCTGTTTTGACACTCAATGCTTAAAATGTCAGATGCCCTACAATCTGCCCCACTGCTCTGATTTGGGGATGAAGGTCTGCATATCTGATTGAGCTTCTTGTTGAACTGTTTTCACAGCTCACATAGTTTTTACTCTGCCTCATTCACATCATCTGAAAAAATATTTCAACACAGAGCTGAAGTATAAACTGCTTTTTTTAAGCATGAAAAGTAGGTTAATTGGAAGAAACAGCTGCAGGAGAAAAGCTGATGCAGTTTGATGATGCAATTTACAACAGTTGCAAAGTGTATACAAAAGTGTATTGGAAGTGTAGAATTGTTTAACATTTATTCATTACTTATAGCTAATACTGTTTATCTATTCATTATTTGTAGCTAAGTACTTATTCATTACTTTTAGCTATGTACAGCCACTGATTATCCATTGTTTTTTATGTCTGTACTGTTTATTCATAACTTTTTTCTATGTATGATACTTTTCTTTTAGCTAACTATGTTTTACTTTTAGCTAGCTACTTATCTATCACTGTTAGATAGCTAGTTATTCATTACTTTAAGCTAACTATTTGCCTATTATCCATTACATTTATCTAATTACTTATTCATTACTTTTAGCTAACCTATTTTTTTTAGCTCTTTATCCAAACTTTTAGCTAACTAGACCTTTTTGTTTGCATGTTACAGATGACTCAATAGGCCCATGTAGATATCTAGTTTTGATACCAAGCCAGTATTCATTTTTTAAAATTACTTGATTTATTCCACAATCTGTCCACATTTCCACATCTCTTTTACCATTGCTATCTATCAGCACATGAAAATGTCTGTTGTGGCTTTGAATGGAAAAAAAATTTGTCTGTAGGCAGGCTCTGTAGGAGGTAACAGCTGTTTTAGATTAGTTACAGTATCCTGGTTGCAAATTATCTAACTGTAATGTATTTCCATAATTAAATATGAGATAATTCATTTTAAAAGGTGTTTTAAATGTATGACTTTTATAACATTCCAGTGAAACATTAGTAAAACATATATTGACAATACAGCACATTTTAAAAGTATCCCTCTTAAATATGGCCATAATCGATAAGTCAATGGATCAGCCTTCCTCTACAGCTACACCTAAAGCTACACCCTCCTCTGGAAGACGCAGAAACCAGCTGGCAGGATAACACATCCACAAATGTACAGATGGACATGAAGGGCAGCAGCTCGACAGAGTCGTATGAGAGCGGCGGGGAAGTGTAGCAGAACCGCACAGTCTGACTTTAAAGCACAGCTGAATGTTAAAATATGTGTGGGAATTCAGAGGACACTCTCTTCAGCATTGTTCTCTTGCTGCGCTGAGCCTGACAGATAATTGCAAATTCCTGTTACTGAAGGCGAAGGTATCCTTGCTAAGTGAATACATTCTGTTAAAAGCCCCAATACGGCCACTTGATAATTTGAGAAGTAAGAAAAGTTAAGAGGCGGAGGGCAAGAAGAAGGAACGGGATGGAGAAAAGTGAAATTGGAGAAAAGGGAGAGGGATGAGGACACATTAAGTATGAAGAGAGTGAGGAAAAAAAAGTTAGAAAAGTGGCAGGGAGCTGGACAAAATCATTTAGGCAAACAGGACAAGAAAAGAGTGAAGATGGACAGTAAAAAATCTCAACACAGTCCCCTCCCTCTGCTCTCAGCCCTCCTATAGGTGCTCACACAGATGGCCTTTTGTTGCTCCGCAGCAAACAGGACGGGAACAACCCGACAATATTGATTTCTTCCACCATTTTCTCGCTGTTTCATCACAGCGGTGCATTGTTGAGCCACGAGGTGCACTCAGAGGCCTTAAACCTGCACAGTCTGACTGTCAAGGCAAAGCAAGTTGTGTTGTTACTAATTAATCACTTAGCCCTGGCGCCGACTCAAACCACACACACATACACACACACACACACATATAGCTGTCTCACAA